>JANAVB010022597.1:25211615-25241615 GCA_029216955.1 Iris pallida
ATTAAATGGGTATAACATGTCCAACTAATGGTATCATGACAAGTCTAGTTGGGTCCATTTAGGTTCACTAACATCTAGTCTTAACAAGTGGCTAACAACTAGCAACTAATTATATCCTATATTTAATTATATGAAACAATATATATCATGGAAAAACTAAAAATACTATCATTACAATTAATACAAAATAAATCTTAAATTGGTACAAGATTTGGAAAAGACAAAAATATCCATATTCTAGAAAAGTGGTAGTTACACATTTGCTATCAGAAATTTGCTAGAAGAAGGAGAGGAACTGGTGTTACAGTCATTAGAAACTGTATATCATTCCTTGACTGATTCTAGATCAGTCTTTGATTGATTATTGATTCGGTCAATAGGACTGAATGAAGGGGGAGGTTTTGTGTATCAGTAAAGATTTGAAAGTAAGGGTGTTCAACAACTAATTGAACTTGAGGGATAATATCAAAGTTTAGTCTTGGACTGAATAGGGAATGACTGAATTAAGAGTTCAGTCAGTCCTTAGACTGAACTGAACTGAAAATGGGGGAGACTGCATCAGTAAAGTTAAGTTAAAGTTAAGGGATAGGTTATCAGACAATGGAAAAACTGAAGGGTATCAGTTCAGTGTTATACTAAATTTAGAAGAGAGGGAAGGGGATACTATCTTGTGAAGGCAATAGGAGATAGTTGTAACAAGAAATCGGGCAAGAAGCTATTATAGACGAAGGTACGAGCAAGGTAGCACTGCCATGTAGGCAGTGTACCTGTGCACTAAGTGTGCAAGTATTGAAATGTTAGGGGAAAAGCTATAACTGTATGCAGGAAGGGTATTTAATGTTTCAGTTTAGACTGAACTAGAATGGGGTTCATGTTTCAGTCATTGGACTAAATGGAAGGGTGATTTGTGTATCAGTCTTGGACTGATTTTTGTATCAGTCAATAGGACTGAATGATAGGGATGAGGGACTAAAGTTTCAATAACTTCAGTCTTGAAGGACTGAACAAGCAGTTAGGGGAAAAGGGGCTTTGGCCTATGTTGATTGGGTTTGAAGTGGAGAGGGATTCAATATTGTATCAATCCTTGGCTGATAGAAACATTAGTTCTTGGACTGAACTGATGGAAGGAGTATCAGTCCTTGACTGAAATGAGGGAAGGGTTCAGTATTGTTCAGTGTTGGATTGAATAGGAGGACTGATATTCAGTTATGGACTTAAGTGAAGGTTGGACATGTGGTGTTTGGTACCAGTTAGGTCATAGATAGGTAATATATATACATATAGATATGGTATATAAAGACGTAAGGGTATGAGGAGTTCACTTGTGAATGGGAAGAGTTGATAATGGGGACTAAGTGTCTTTAGGTATAGGAATGTAGAAAATATTAGATATTGAGTCAAATATGGTTAATAGGTAATATACAAGTGATAAAAGATTATGAGCCACTCTAGTATCGTAGGATACACTATAGTATAGGTAACCTAGTATCACACAAAGCTAAATTTAGCCTAGATACTTAGGATATAGATCCAATAGCCTAGAATTGGACACTTACAACTTAGAAATGGATAGTTTGACCAAGTTTGACTAAATTAACCTATAGTTGACCTAGTTTGACTAATTTTATCTAGAATAGACTTTATGACCAAGAAATGAACTAGTATGACTTATTTTTCATTTTCAAACTTGGTAATGATACAATATTCCATATTTAGGTCTTTGAGGCACCGTATCGAACATCGCTGACATTTCACATTTGATCTCAGGCGAGTACATTCTCTGAAAAATTTTCTGTCTATGTTATTTTCTATGTTTCTTATATTTAGTGTAGATATCCTTAATTTCTTGACACATTGGTCACACGAATTTGGTATCGTTTGGATCCCATCATGAAATATTATTCTCGTACATCTGGTATACCTTGTGCAAGCCTTGTCATTGTTCTTGTGCATTGTATTAGACACCGATCCCTGGGAGGATTAGCCACCTTCTCAGAGTATCTTGTGTCATGACATGTCATAGTTAGATCCACTGTATCAGTTAGGGGTGGGGAGTATTAGTTAGATATGTGGTCAAATACCCTTCTTGTGTATGTATTGTTTCTTTTGAGTGTTAATCACACCCTCACGTATGATTAATCTGGCCATAAAATCTTGTGCAATTTTTCAAGTCGGCCACATATCGAAGCTAGTACTCACTCACATTGATAGTATAGTTTCCTTGACTTTTGTATATGATATAAAATGTTAAACCTGCTCTTACTTTAGTGTACAGTCTTTTCCATGCCATGCTACTCTCATGTACACTTTACTCATTCTTGTATTATCTCTCTATTTACAGATACCTAGTCTATATCATTTACTGGAACTATTTTTAGAAATATAGTTCGCTCCAATCCTAACTTGATATATTTTACAGACGACGACGAGGACGAGTGCACCACCTACTATGGTCCGCATGACGTAGTAGGCATGGATCAGGAGACTTTGGCACATGAGGGCTTAGTTCCTTCTTAGGAGACTGTAGTGTCGATCCAGTAGATTAGATTTTATACTAGATATTGTCTCCAGCACTATCTATCTATTTAGCATGTTATTTATTCAGACATATATTGCTATGCTCTAACTCAGACTCTGGATATATATTTGGATATTTGCACTTCTAGATTTTCTCTCCTTATGTTAGTATCATCTATCGTACTATTTCATTCTTCTTGATAGACTTGTGATTGAGTTTCCATATCATTGTTGTCCTTCATTCGAAGATGAGTTATATATCGATAGGTCATAATATTCACTGCTAGTTTAGTATACCTAGACAGTGTTCTACCGTCGATACTGCGGCGTAGGCTGGACTTTGTTACGCACTTATGCCCCTATATCGGGTACAGGTCGTGTCACATTTTTAATTATGGCCCATGTAGGTCAGAAGTCACAATTAGGGCGATATCGTAGTAGCCCTCGACTTAAGAGTGATGTTACGAGCCTGCTATATATACATAGGATATAGGTTATATGCTAAGGGTACTCAACCACAATTAGAAAAAACTTTCAATTATTTGTTTCTATGCAATTGTCATTTATTTGATAATGATTCTTGTACTCTAACTGTCCTCCCTTGATATAATATATCTTGTGCCATATTGACTTCCTACTTTCGATCTATCTTCAGGATGGCTAAGACCAGATCCCAGCGTTCGGGGCCGACAGATACGGAGAGGCCTGCAACATCTCGGGGGATAGACCCCATTGTGTCTACTGCAGTTGGAGTATCAGCAGTCGCTTTTAGGGGCGCTCCTCCGCCAGTTATGAGGACCGTTCCTGAGGTTGCTACGGGTGCTTCTACCGCAAGTAGAGGGAGATGTGACACGAGAGGTCATTTGTGTTCTTTTTCCTCCAATACAGTGGACTTCTCCGTCTATTACAAAGGATCTTCCTTCTCCGCCTCCAGTACCTACCGACATGGGGCAAATGTTTTCCTTCTTTCGGGATATGCTTGAGGCCCATAGGGTCCAGTCCGAGGCTCATCAAAGGCAATCAGACACAATGCATCAGGGCATAGAGAATGCCACCAACTCGCTCTAGCTGCAGTAGAGCGAGGAGCTCCAGCGCAGCATCAGGGTGCACAGCAGAAGCCAGGTACTATTCAAGACTTCAAGAAGCCGGGGCTTCGGGACTTCAAGGGGACCGAGGGCATTATCTATGCAGATGACTAGCTCAAGGACATCGAGCGTCTATTCCGCCTTGCAGATGATATGAAGGTCGAGACGGTGGGACTTCAGTTGCTAGACATTGTACGCACCTGTTTCAGAAATGAGCCTGCTCTAGCTGGAGAGGGCCACACCTTGGCAGAGTTCAAGGACCTGTTCAAGAAGAAGTTTTTCTCTTCCACGGACATGATAGACCTGGCTAGGCAGTTCTAGAACCTCTAACAGGGAGGCATGTCCGTAGAAGAGTACGCTGCAGAGTTTGGCAGGCTGAGCCGATATGCAAAGTACATGGTGTAGGACCTATAAATCAGGACAAGCCACTTTAGAGAGGGTTTAACTTAGGATGTAACGATCCTCATCTCCTTTTTTTTGCGACGTATGCTGAGATCCTTGCGGAGGCACGCAAGTTGGAGAGAGAGAGTTGGGCCTGAAGCCCAATAGGGACCGTAATTTCTTCTCGAGGGCTACTAGCAGCGCAGGGGCTGGTAAGTGTCCTCAACTCCAATACCGTTCTTTCCAGGCATTGTAGCAACATCATCAGACTCTAACTAGGGTGCTCGTTCAGCAGGTGCCATAGCAGCAGCAGAGGCTAGGATAGCACGCCCCTCAGTACCACTTCTGCAAGAAGCTCGATCACATTTGGAAGGTTTACAGGAAGAGGCTGCGGGTGTGCCTCTATAGTAGTGACGTAGGACATCAGCTGAGGGAGTGTCCTACAAACCCTCGTAGAGCATTCCAGGGAGCTAGTGTAGCTCAGAAGGCACCAGCTGGGCTACTTACAACATGGTCTAGGGATCCACCACTCTGTAGGTCCTAAAAAATCAAGTTACACCCATCAAAGAAGTCATGAAAATCAAATTGTGCATCCTTCAAGTGAACTGCGCAGGAGACAAATTGTGCACAAACTTGATTGTGCAGGCTGAACTGCGCACTCATCCAAGTGCGCAAGCTGACGTGGCCTCATCATCATTATCTGACAGAGAATCAGATCTTGTGACAGCTGACAGCACGAAGAACGAGAAAACTGTTCGTTTATCCTGCAGCACAGCGCTCGAGGACAGCTGTACATGTAGCACAATCTGCCAGACTCTCTACAGCGCGGTCCATCCCAGCGCAATCTGAAGCCAGCATAATTCAGGTGGCGCACTCCATCAAGACAACTGACAATGTACACGTGGCCTTTATGCCATCAATTACTCACCATGTGGCAACCGTCTGTACACGATCAAGCGTATTTCAATCAAACAATGCCAAGCGTCACATATAGATGGTCCACGATCGAGTAACGGCCTGTGCAGTTCATTGCCTGCACAATCCAAAGTGTGCGCAACCCAACCTGCGCAAGTTAGAATAACTAAAAGTTAGTTATTTTTAGAACTCTATAAATAGAGTTTCAAGCCTTCATTGTCACATACACAGAGATCAGAATCCACAGAAATCATCACCTGAGATCAGGAGTTCTTGCCAAAGTGCTGCTGCAATCTTCAAAGGCTACCGTCTTCAAAGTTCACATCGTCCAAGGGATAAAGCAATCGTCATTCAGATCGGATTCCTATAGTTATACTTTCCCAGAATTCTTGTAATCTTCTTACAAAGTTTGTTGAAATAAAGATCAACTTTTGTTTTTGCATACAAAATAGCGACTCTGCTGGGGATGGCTTTCTCCTCCGACGAGGAAGTGACAACTCAATGTGACGTTGCGTCTATCGGAAAGACGCAGAAGACGCTGGTTGTAAAGGTTAACCAGACGGCCTACTAGGCGATGATCAACTCCAGGACCACCCCTCGTACTGCAACAACTTCTGCCACAAGCAAAGTTCATCCAGTGTGGGTCCCCAAGACTGCTGTGCAGTCCACTGCCTCTATTGCTAAGACTGCTGCGCAGTCCACTGCCTCTGCTGCTCAGCCTGCTGCGCAGTCCACTGCCTCTGTTCCCAAGACTGCTGTCTCTGTTGTACAGTCTACTACTACTGCTCATGCACAGTATGCTGCTTCCCTTGCCAGTGCACAAACCACTTCATATGCTGCTCTGTCAAAGTGCAAGACTCTTATTCCTCTGGCGCAGTTGGCTGCAACTCTGCCTGCGCAGTCCACTACTCCAGCAACCGGAGTACAACCCAAACACTCTGGCAACAAGACTCCTGCTGTGCAAGCTGCTGAAACTGTGGCCAGAAAACCTTCTGCCAGAGTTACTCATACGCAACCTGCCAGTACGCCAACAGCTACTTCAGTCCTTGCGTACACTGTGCCAGCGCAGTCTAAGAGAGACAGCCCTTTGGCTAATCTCTCCTCTTCTCACAGCAAGGAGAAAAGCTCTACTCCTCTTCTCAAGCACCCTGTTGCTCCTGCACAATCCACTGGGGGTAGTCTTTTGACTATTACTCCTCCTCCCCAGAACAAAAGAAGAGGCCCGTTGGTCTTTTCTCAAACTTCCTCGTTCTACGACTTGGAGATAACAGAGGGAAACGCTCTTTAGCTAACCCTTCGTCAAAAAACAAAGGAAAGGGCCCTTTGGTTTTTTCTCAATCTTCCTTGGTTTTTACCGTAGAAGATCAATCTGAATGTGCTCCGGCACCAGTCAGTACAAGAACTCTCTCCAACAAGGGTTCTTCTTCTCTCCTTGCCAAGGGAAGTGTACTGATCAGAGAGGTATTCTGCCTACTCCGGTAGCAGAGTTCCAAGATCTTCCAACTCTCAAGATATCCCGTTCAAGATAGAGAAAATTGCTGGTGTCTCAGACTGAAACCCCTGGGGGTGAGTTTGCTGATCTAAGAACTTTTCTCAATCGACTAACTTCGGTGAAACGCAAACAGCCAATGCCGAAGACCAACCAGTATCAGAAACAAACTTCCAGGATCAAAAATTCGGACACTTATGCTAATAAAATGAGTACTTCCCTGTACACTCATGGGACAAAACATTTGAAGAACCGGAACCATGTTCCGAATGTTGTCAAAGAACATATCCCTCGAACTTCTTCTCGTCCCGTCGTTGTTCCTGATCTTCGAGAACACCTTAAACAAAAATGAAACAACATCTCAACGCCTCCAGTGCAACCACTTGGGCATCATTATAATCACAAAGTGGTCATCAAGTGTTGTTGTCAGACAATAAGACAATCTGTCTTCGATCGTCTAAACTTTACAAACTCGGAATCTATGTCAGAAGATGAAGACGATGTTTTGTACACTTCTGTCAACATGACTTCCAGAGACACTGGGGGTAGGAAGTGCTCTAAGCATGGCAAGCCTCGTAAGCCAAGCCAGCGGTATTTGGATTTACTCCAAGAATCTTCTGATGGAGTATTCCAATATACCAGATCCCGAAGCCGAAACACAATCGGTCAAAGGAATCTTCTTCAAGATCCTTCCGGTCATCTTTCTCTTTCTCACTCAGGAGATAATTCTTTCTCTGACTACAATGCATACAACGAAAGTTCGGAACAAACAGTGTCCTCCACTGTACCTAGAAAAGTGACAGCTTATGTTGTCACTGAAGATCCAGATGCTTCTAGTTCGGCTAGTCAAGAACAACGGATAGCTGCGCTAGAAGACAAGTTGAAGACCATGGCCGAAATGGTTGCAAGTATGCATTCTATCATTGTGGCCCAACATACAGTACCATCAACCATACCTCTTGCAAATCCTGAATTCATAGCATCGTCGGTGCCTGTCAATGCAGCGCTGGGGGTAGCATCTCCTCAAGTACCTCCTGTACAGACCCAACCTACACCCAGTCAGTCAGGTGCTGGGGGTAGTGCTTACCACGTTGTTCCTCCCCTAACACTGTGACTCAGCCTGCTCCTTCTACATCAGTGGAAGATGCCAATGAAGCTATCAAGCTCCTGCGCACTCAGTTCGAGGCCTTCAAAGAGAAGGATAACTTGCATAGGTTGGGGATCAAGCAACCTTACCCAGTTGAATGGAAGGAAGTCCCATTTCCTCCAAAGTACAAAATCCCAACAATCTCGCTGTTTGATGGCAGCACTTCTACTAGTCAGTTCATTAACCACTTCGAGGTAATGACTGTCCAACTTCAGCCAAATAATGCTCTTCTTATCAGAGTATTCGTCGGTTGTTTAGCCGACGTAGCATACGATTGGTACAGAAGCTTGCCCGATGGTTGTATCACCTCCTTCTCCGGTCTAAAACAAATCTTCTTGGAACGATTCTATGAGGGAATCAACGACATGACTATGTCAGCCCTCAATAAAATCAAACAAAGACACAATGAAACTGCTGAGAGTTTCATTGAAAGGTTCCGCCGAACAGCTTTAAAAATGCCTTCTGGAACTCCGGCCGCTGTGACTATAGACACCTGCTAGGCAAATCTTTTGCCTATCATCAGCATGTGGACAGGGTCAACTCAGTTCCAAGATTGGCCATCCTTCATTGTCAACGCTAAAGCAGCTGAAGTTAGCACTGACAAATTCAAGCAGCTATGGGTACAAATGTCTAACCCCGACCGGAATGAACACCAGACATCAGGTGGTGGTAATCGCCAGAACAACCGCAAGGGAAAAGAAACTTTGAATATCAATTTGAAAACCAAAAATCCTCTGGCGGTCAACGTAGCTCCCCCTACGTCCACTTCTACTCCTTCAGCAGCTCCACCAAGGGAACCTCGTCCAAAAGTAGAGTACTCTTTTGACGAGAATGACACCGTGAGCATCTTTGATTGCTTGATCAAAAGCAATAAGCTCCAACTTCCAGATCCGAAGAAGCCTGATGAAGTCGGCAAGACAGATCATCCCAAGTACTGTATCTATCACAGGTTCATGGGGCATCCCACTCGAGCATGTTACGTGCTCAAAGGCAAAATTCAAGAGCTGGTCAACGCTGGTGTTGTCACTCTGCAGCAAGACGAGAAGACTGTTACCGCAAACATGGTCTCAGTTCAATTCGGCGACTTCCCACCACAGATGGTACATCATGGTGTCATTTCTATCCCTAAAGCTACTCTTGAGATCGAGAATCTCCCTCCTCCACGAAGTGAAGGTCTCGTCCCCTTGTCTCTTGACAATGGTGAGATTATGTGGATTCATCCGGATCTTGTCTCGGAGTTCGAACTTCCCTCTTTCTCCAAGAAGAAAGACCGCTCCAAGGGCAAGACAAAGACTTGCAATATGGTGTCTTTTGACCCTATAGTTGTCGAGGAAATCCTGCTGGGCACCAGATCAGGGAAAGCCTATCTAAAGGATTACCCGAAGTTCAAGAGAATCTTGTCTCTTCTTCTGAGCCTGTTCCAGTGCAGCCTGCTTCTACTGAGGACATCCCTACTGCATCCTCAATGGTTGTAGAACCCACTCCTCTTAAACCGACGGTAGCCGACAAAGCAAACAACAAGTCCGCTTCGACAAACCTTTGAAGAAGTCATCTCCTTCCGGAATTGAAAAGCCTTACAACTTTGATATCTTGGCTCAGTTAGCCAAAACACCGGCCCGACTGTCAATCTTCGAGCTCTTGTGCCTCTCCAAAGAGACTCGGGAAACTCTTAGTGAGGCTCTCATGCATGCAGAAACCTGTCTAGTCCTGCTAAAGAAGCCGAAAGCAGAGCTAGTTTCTTGCCTTCGTTGTCATAGTGTGTTGGAGTTAATTCCAAACATAACTTTCACACAGGATGACATGTTGATGGAAGATAATAGGTACGACCGTCCTCTATACTATACAGGATATGTCGATTCGATGAAGGTCGATCGTATTCTGATTGATCCAGGGTCTTGTCACGACCCGGTCCCAATTTCTTGGGTCGAATCGGATCATGCCCAGCCTGCACCGTTGTTGAGGCGGCGGCAGTAAGCTGTTCAGTAGCAGGTAACCATACAACAACACTATATTTGTCATAACTCAACATTCAGAAATTTAAAACTTTATTAAACTTTTACAATGAAATGAAAGATACAACTTAAACCATTTTCTACATACATCAAGAAGAAAGAAAACTCTAGGCAAATAGCTCATCAGTATCGAAATCCTCGTCTTAGGATCGCGGAACAAAGCCTCATCAGTGATACCTAAAATGTTGGGTCTCCAGTTAGGAGGGAGCAAAGTACAATTCATGCTAATTTAATAATTGAAATAATAATAGAATCATGCACTTTTAAACAGTTTTGAAAATCAACTAAGCAGTTACAGTTTTAAAACAGTTACAGTTTCTGTGATGTGAATAGGCAATGAATATGACCGGCTTGGGTTGTACAGTTGTATCATATTGATACGATATGGCTTATCCCCGTGTGTATGAGGGGTAAGCTAACACAGTCAGTATACAGTTTTGGATGTGGTTATACTCATTACACTACTCCCCCAGTCCCCAATAGTTACAGTAGTTACAGTCAGTGCTCTCAGAGAGAGTTCCGTGTTGCATCGTGGTTTAAACTTGCATTAAAACGATTACAAAATAATTGTAAACTAACACAAAATGTACTTACCTTGTATTAGAATGACTGGAAAGACGAGTCGGTACCGAGGAGGAACGTCAGGTATGTCTTCGAGTTCCTACAGTTGAGAACTCGACTTAGAACCGTTGTATAACCAGACTAAGTGTGCTAGTTGCAATCTCTAGTAGTAAGTCCTAGTCAGGTTTTAAGTTGTATTAAGTTACAACTAACGATTACGTCGCAACTACGTGCGTTGATTAAACCGGTTAATTTGATTATTTGGAAATAATAACAAGAATCAATTATCTTTGAAAAACTTTGTGTTTTTTGTAATATATCTATAAAAATATAGTTTCTTCCAGTGACAAATCATGAACTAGTTATCCTACTAATATTTTATCCATTTATTTAAATTCTTAATTAATTATATACAAGAAACGATTACGCTCTAACTACGGTTATACATCCAATCCAAAACCACCCAAGATCAACATCAACCACCCAGAAAAGAAAGTAAAAATCTACGCTATGCAATACAGGGGCACAGCTAATCATCCTAGAGTTATGGGCTTATGCCCTGTATAACTCTTTTTACATAAAATAAGAGGAAACGTTTTAGTTATTAAATAAAGTGCAGTAAATAAATAATTATAAAAAATAGCTTAAACATTAAATAAAATAATTCAAAATAAAAGTTGGAGTCTCAGACTCGGTCTATCATCAAATCTAGCTAATACCTCAACGCCCGGTCGGACCGGTGCATTTGCATTTCGCTAGGGCCCACAGACCGGTACGGTCGTCGCCCGAAAATCAGTTTTTAAAATTCATTTTCCGAAAACCGATTTGAAATCAAAATAAATAAAGTTTCGTAAAAATTTGGGCAACATTTCCTCTATTTCGGGACAACCCAAAACTGGGAAACGTGCCACGAAACCTGCAATTGTTCCAACCAGAATAATAATCCCGAAAATATAATCACCGAATAATTTCTAACCAAATAATAATCCCGAAAATATAATCACCGAATAATTTCCAACCACCAGAACCTTCCCGAAATACCTGGGATTTCCGCAATCAAACAACAACATAAAAATCTCAGCAACCACATCACAAAAATCTCGTAAACCAACCACACCAAAAGCTAACGTAGCTAACCGAATCTACTACGTAGCTAACCGGATTTCCCAAAGGGAAACCGGGGACCGATTATCATCATAGACTCTACGGGAGGGACGAACTACTGTGATTAACAGAGATTACCAAATTTTCGTTGGCAGGGAGCCGCAGGAAGAACTTGGGGAGAGCCGAAACAACGTTCGGACAACGCTGGATCGGGTGCACGGGATCGCGGATCTGGACAGCAGGGTGCGCCGCGAAGCCCTGGACCCGCGGAAGAGGGGCGTGCCGGAGAATGGCGCGGGGAGAGGAGGCCGCTGATCTGGACGGCGGAGAGAAGGCTGCGCGCGGGGATGCGGCGTCGAGCTCGAGGGTGGCGCGCCGGAAGGGCGGACCGCGGGAATCACGCGCGGGTGGCGTGGGCGAAACGAACTCGGGTGGCCGGAAAGAAAATCGGCGCAGGGGAGGCCTCGGGAGAGGTCGGCCGAGGGAAAAAATTGGGGGTTAGGGTTAGGGCTGGTTCTCCAGAGGAGATGAGAACTCAGAGAGAGGGAGTGAGGAATAGTTGAGAGAGAGGTGAGATTTTGTGTTTTTCTGAGGAAAAGAGAGAGAGATATGAGTGAAATGGTGAGAGTGTTGAGTCCTTTCTTCTGTGAAGATGATGAGATCGTGGGAAGTGTGGGGGGTTATTATAGAGAGTGGGTGTTTACGTTGGGGAGACAAGTGGACAGGAGAGAAAGGGGGAAAAAGAATAGGTAGCAGTTTACCAAGTAGTGGGAACGTTGCTGGTCCTTCGGGACCAGCCTAAATAAATTTTATTTTATTATTTTTTTTATTTTTATTATTAATAGGTACCGGGTCAAGGATCAGGATTGAGAAAATAGAATAAAGAATGGGCTCGGGCCTGGTTCCGAAAACAAAAATCCTTGTTGTTATAATTTTCAAAAATCATTTTTCACCCAAAAATAATTAATAATAATATTTAATAATAATAATTTTGAAAACGTTAATTAATAACACAAAAATTCTATTTAAATAAATGGCTACAAAAACAATGGGTTTCACAATCTTCCCTCCTTAGAAAATTTTGTCCTCGAAATTTAAAGTAAGGTAGGAAAGACAAACATGTACGGGTACTGCGCCCGTAACTCAGGTCCAACCATAAGGATTTCCAAGGCAGTCATGGATGAGACGGTTTAGGGGCAAGTTTCATTTATGGTGACATCCATGCAGAAAGAATACAAAAGCGAACCAAAATACACGAGGTTGATCAGACCATCATGCACCGGTCCTGATTAGACAATATATTAGTGGGTGCATCCAATAAAATATCGTCATGATCAAGCTTGATTTAAAGAGATAGCTTACAAAACTAGGCTAACTTAGCAGCATTAGTCAAATTTAGAACGGGGAAAAGAAAAGATAAGGAATAGGAGTTTAAATGATGGCTCAAATTCTGATTTTCTTCTCATCTCTGACTAGGCTTGCAACTGGTTTCTCTGGCACTGAAAGGTTGATTCCAATCTTCATCTCTGAATTATCCAAAATGTGACTCGGATCCGAAATGTAACGTCTGAGCTGTGACGTAGAAGACGTTGCACATTCTCAAGATTAGCTGGTAGAGCTAACTGGTACGCTACTTCCAACGCGTCTTAAACTTCAAATGACCTGATGTACCTGGCCTCAATTTCCAGCTCCGTCGAAAACTGATTGTTCCTCTGGTAGGAGAAACTTCACCAAATGCAATTTGGTCTTCCCAAGACCTACCAAATTCCGAGACGCAAAATCTCAATACATCTTCAAGCGTCTGGATTGACCTCTCTGATTGCTCGTTCCGCGGTACTCCATGAATCCGGTAGATGTGCTTCCCGTACAATGCTGCCAACTTCTCGGTGAATAAACTAACCTTGAAGGGAATAAAGTGTGCTGACTTAGTCAGTCGGTCCACTATAATCCAATTGGTGCCCTTTCCTCCTTGGAAACAAGAGAATCCTTACTCAAAGTTCATTGTTATATGCTTCTACTTCCACTCCGAATTGTCCAGCGGCTGCAACAAACTTGTTGTTCTCTTGCTAAATTCCTCAGATTGACAAATTCACATCTAATCCCATACCTGGAATTGTCCTTCTTTATTCCATAACACCAACCAATGGAGGCATATTCCGATACATCTTATTATCTCCTGAATATATGGAATACTGCGACTGGTGTATTTCTTCCTTCAACTCGTTCCTCCGTTTGTCAGCCGATACGCAAAGTCTCGCACCATTCTTCAGAGTTCCACTGCTGATCAATTTAGAAACCCTCAAGTGTTCCTGCTAACACTTGATCTCTGAGCCTGCAAAGTGCCTCGTTTTAAAACTATGATCTCTTGATTTTGTCCCTCAGCCTCGAACTTCATCAATACTGAATCAGCATCCAGCTCCGTCCGTCTATCTCAAGGTAGTATAACCTCCAGTCCAAACTTCTCGATGTCTTCTAGCAGGTGCCACTCCTTGGTTAAGAACATCGCTACTGGGTATCGACTAAGTGTATCAGCGATCACATTAGCCTTACCTGGGTGGTACTGTAGATCGATATCCAAATCCTTCATCAGCTCCCGCCATCTTCTTTGTCTAACATTCAGCTCTTTCTGAGTGAAGACATATTTCAGACTTTTGTAGTCCGTATATATTTTCATTCCCTTTCCATAAAATCATGCTTCCATAGCTTCAAAGTAAAAATAATTGCAGCAAATTCCAAATTAGGTGTGGGATAATCTTCTCATGAGTCTGTAGTTGCCTAGATGTGTAAGCAATTACTTTTCCATGTTGTTGAAGAACGCAACCCAGTCCTTTTCTAGAGGCATTACTGTAAATTAAGAACCCACCGGTTCCTGCGGGTAGCGCAAGGATTGGTGTAGTGGTAAGTCTCTTCTTCAGCTCCTCAATGCCGCCTGGCAAACTTTCGTTCAGATGAACTCTTCATTCTTCCAAGTGAGCTTCGTCATCGGCTCAGCAATCTTGGCGAAGTCCTTCACGAACTTCTGATAATTGTCGGCCAAGTTCAAGAAACTTTCGAATTGAACTTGGGGTATACCATTCTTCAACAACAGCTATCTTCTATCGAAATTTCTTCTCTTGACAACATGGCCAAAAGTCCGCCTTGTCGAAAATCCACGTTCAGATAACTTACCATAAAATTTCTTTTTCCTCAAAGTTTCCAAAACTTCCTCAGGTGTTCTTCATGCTCTTCTTCAGTCTTCAAATATATCAGAATGTTATCTATGGAGAAGATAAACTGATTCAAATACTCATGAAAATCTCTGTTCATGAGATTCATGAACACAGCAGAAGCATTTGTCAGTCTAACGTCCTGACCAAAGAAAACTATCCATACTTGGTGTTTGATCGCCGTCTTGGAAATGTCCTCTTTCCTGACTTTGATTTGATGGTAGTCAAATCTTAAGTCAAATTTCAAAACACCCTAACTCCACACAACCAGATCAAACAGATCCTCGATCCGGACAGAGAGTACTTGTTCTTTAGTGTCTGGTAATCGATGCACATCCGTTGTTCCATCCTTCTTGGGCAAAAATAAGATAGATACTCCCTAAGGTAAAGTTCCACTCTGAATAAATCCTAGAGCCTTCATTGATCTGGTCTTTCATTTTCTTGGCCACCTTCGGGTTGACTCTGTAACATCCTTTAGAATTTAGGGAAAGAGCCGGGGACTAGGTCAGAGGTGAATACTATGTCTAGATCTGGGATAATCTGGGAAGACTATCAGGGAAAACATCTGCCATAAGGGTGTAACTAAAAATTTCTATTCATGTGGAGAATTACAGCAAAAACTCTTATGATTGATCTAAGGACATCCTGTTACAACTTCCAAAAAGATGATGCTATTCTGCGATTCTAGGTACTATTCTTCATGGTTCTGTATGAGCAGTCTCCAACTGCTTCCCTTTCTATGAACTTCGAGTATGCATCATGCCTTATTGTAAGGGGCAGGGTCTGCTGGATAGGAAGAGGGTCCCTGGGTTGTGGCCTAACAGATATTGCTGGGATATGAGCTCTGGTTTGATGGAAAGATAAGGGGCAGTCCTTTCCCCGATGTTCAGCAGATCCACATGCCAAATATCGTCCCAATCTCTTGCGGCAACCAACGGCCTGATGACCAGGCCTCTTGCAATAGTTACAAGCCCATAGCTTCTTACGACAAGGCTGCCAGAGAGTAGAGTACTTGATGGGACCCAAATATCTTCTAGATTTAAGGGTATCCTTCCTAGGACAAAAGTTCTGCTCTAACTTGGTTGGGGATAACTAAGGCTACATCATGACGTTCTTCATGTCTTCTCTCATGATATTCATCTGTTCCTGCTGGGCTTCATCTTGAGCTTTCTGGAACTGCAGGATTTCTTGAAATAGGACAACCATTTGGAAGATGATTGCTGGTACTGGTAGAGCAACAAAAATGAATACTCCACCAAGGAAATGCAACTCAGTTTGAGATGGGATAGGAATCGCCAGTGTAGGGAAAACTTCACTGGATGCACTATGAGGACGGTCAAACAGCCGCGAGGGAAAAGACCCTGGGCTTGGTTGAGGAGATGGGGTATGATCCGGAGATGACACCTTATCGCCAGCAGAATTTGGTCTTGTCAATGGTCATTCTCTGGAAGGTTTAGGACGCACACATAAGCAAGGTAGCCTACCGGTCTATAATCAAGCAAAAAAATATTTATTTATATATAAATCGGACCTATGTTGTGACAAATCAATGTTCTAGTGTTCTAATTGTTTCTAGGTATGTTTTCCTAAGTTGTTGTTCTGATTGACCTACATGGGCCACCACTAAAAACATGTCACGACCCGGTCCCAATTTCTTGGGTCGAATCGGATCATGCCCAGCCTGCACTGTTGTTGAGACGACGGCAGTAAGCTGTTCAGTAGCAGGTAACCATACAACAACACTATATTTGTTACAACTCAACATTCAGAAATTTAAAACTTTATTAAACTTTTACAATGAAATGAAAGATACAACTTAAACCATTTTCTACATACATCAAGAAGAAAAAAAACTCTAGGCAAACAGCTCATCAGTCTCGAAATCCTCGTCTTGGGATCGCGGAACAAAGCCTCATCAGTGATACCTAAAATGTTGGGTCTCCAGTCAGGAGGGAGCAAAGTACAATTAATGCTAATTTAACAATTGACATAATAATAGAATCATGCACTTTTAAACAGTTTTGAAAATCAACTAAGCAGTTACAGTTTTAAAATAGTTACAGTTTCTGTGATGTGAATAGGCAATAAATATGACCGGCTTGGGTTGTACAGTTGTATCATATTGATACGATATGGCTTATTCCCGTATGTATGAGGGGTAAGCTAACACAGTCAGTATACAGTTTTGGATGTGGTCATACTCATTACACTACTCTCCCAGTCCCCAATAGTTACAGTAGTTACAGACAGTGCTCTCAGAGAGAGTTCCGTGTTGCATCGTGGTTTAAACTTGCATTAAAACGATTACTAAATAATTGTAAACTAACACAAAATGTACTTGCCTTGTATTAGAATGACTGGAAAGACGAGTCGGTACCGAGGAGGAACGTCAGGTATGTCTTCGAGTTCCTACAGTTGAGAACTCGACTTAGAACCGTTGTATAACCAGACTAAGTGTGCTAGTTGCAATCTCTAGTAGTAAGTCCTAGTCAGGTTTTAAGTTGTATTAAGTTACAACTAACGATTACGTCGCAACTACGTGCGTTGATTAAACCGGTTAATTTGATTATTTGGAAATAATAACAAGAATCAATTATCTTTGGAAAACTTGTGTTTTTTGTAATATATCTATAAAAATATAGTTTCTTCAGTGACAAATCATGAACTAGTTATCCTACTAATATTTTATCCATTTATTTAAATTCTTAATTAATTATATACAAGAAATGATTACACTCTAACTACGGTTATACATCCAATCCAAAACCACCCAAGATCAACATCAACCACCCAGAAAAGAAAGTAAAAATCTACGCTATGCAATACAGGGGCACAACTAATCATCCTAGAGTTATGGGCTTATGCCCTGTACAACTCTTTTTACATAAAATAAGAGGAAACGTTTTAGTTATTAAATAAAAGTACAGTAAATAAATAATTATAAAAAATAGCTTAAACATTAGATAAAATAATTTAAAATAAAAGTTGGAGTCTCAGACTCGGTCCATCATCAAATCTAGCTAATACCTCAACGCCCGATCGGACCGGTGCGTTTGCATTTCGCTAGGGCCCACAGACCGGTACGGTCGTCGCCCGAAAATCAGTTTTAAAATTCATTTTCCGAAAACCGATTTGAAATCAAAATAAATAAAGTTTCGTAAAAATTTGGGCAGCATTTCCTCTATTTCGGGACAACCCAAAACTGGGAAATGCGCCACGAAACCTGCAATTGTTCCAACCAGAATAATAATCCCAAAAATATAATCACCGAATAATTTTCAACCAAAATAATAATCCCGAAAATATAATCACCGAATAATTTCCAACCACCAGAACCTTCCCGAAATACCCGGGATTTCCGCAATCAAACAACAACATAAAAATCTCAGCAACCACATCACAAAAATCTCGCAAACCAACCACACCAAAAGCTAACGTAGCTAACCGAATCTACTACGTAGCTAATCGGATTTTCCAAAGGGAAACCGGGGACCGATTATCATCATAGACTCTACGGGAGGGACGAACTACTGTGATTAACAGAGATTACCAAATTTCTGTTGGCGGGGAGCCGCAGGAAGAACTTAGGGAGAGCCGAAACAACGTTCGGACAACGCTGGATCGGGTGCACGGGATCGCGGATCTGGACAGCAGGGTGCGCCGCGAAGCGCTGGACCCGCGGAAGAGGGGCGTGCCGGAGAATGGCACGGGGAGAGGAGGCCGCTGATCTGGATGGCGGGGAGAAGGCTGCACGCGGGGACGCGGCGCCGAGCTCGAGGGTGGCGCGCCGGAAGGGCGGACCGTGGGAATCATGCGCGGGTGGCGCGGGCGAGACGAACTCGGGTGGCCGGAAAGAAAATCGACGTGGGGGAGGCCTCAGGAGAGGTTGGCCGAGGGAAAAAATTAGGGGTTAGGGTTAGGGCTGGTTCTCTAGAGGAGATGAGAACTCAGAGAGAGGGAGTGAGGAATAGTTGAGAGAGAGGTGAGATTTTATGTTTTTCTGAGGGAAAGAGAGAGAGATATGAGTGAAATGGTGAGAGTGTTGAGTCCTTTCTTCTGTGAAGATGATAAGATCGTGGGAAGTGTAGGGGGTTATTATAGAGAGTGGGTGTTTACGTTGGGGAGACAAATGGACAGGAGAGAAAGGGGGAAAAAGAATGGGTAGCAGTTTACCAAGTAGTGGAAAAGTTGCTGGTCCTTCGGGACCACCTAAATAAATTTTATTTTATTATTTCTTTTTTTTATTATTAATAGGTACCGGGTCAAGGATCAGGATTGAGAAAATAGAATAAAGAATGGGCTCGGGCCTGGGTCCGAAAACAAAAATCCTTGTTGTTATAATTTTCAAAAATCCTTTTTCACCCAAAAATAATTAATAATAATATTTAATAATAATAATTTTGAAAACGTTAATTAATAACACAAAAATTCTATTTAAATAAATGGCTACAAAAACAATGGGTTTCACAGGTCTGCTCTTAGTATCATGCCAAAGACAATGTTGGATGCATTGAAAATCCCGGTGCATAGTCTTTCCAGTACAATCACCACCATTCTTGGGTTCAATCAGGAAATGAGTGAGCCTCTGGGCAAGATTCGCCTAAAACTCCAAATAGGAAATCTTCGCACAAAGGTGACCTTCTACATCGTTGACAACCATGGTTGTTCTTACAATGCTTTATTGGGAAGACCATTTCTGCATGAACATAACATTGTTCCTTCGACTCTCCATCAGTGTTTCAAATATGTTGATGACAATGGAGAGGTTCAAAGGAGGTTGCTGATCTCTATCCTTTTAAAGGCGTCGAAGCATACTGTATCGATGCTCGTATGTACAAGAATGAGTTCATGAAGGTAGTGTTGTCTCTGGACACTGAAGAAGAACAAGAAGCAGTGCCCAATGACACCCTCATCATTCCTGTCAAAGGGCGTGTTTCTCGTCCTCAATCCCCTAAGCCACTGGCTATTCACTTGCCAGTTCAGAAGCAACCAACTGATGATGATCAAGATCAAAGGGAGCTCACCTCTTCTGAGCCACTTGTTATAGACTTACGTCGTAGCAAGGAAAAAAAGGCAGCTCACCTCTTCTTAGCCACTTGTTATTGATTTATCTCATAACAAGGACAAAAGAGAGCTCACCTCTTCTGAGCCGCTTGTTATCGACCACCGTTGTAACAAAGCTAATCCTCTTCCACGTTCTTCTTCTCCCCCTCTTGTAATCAATTTGACCAAGCCTGCTAAGGCTAAAGGTCCTGATATAAATATAGATGTACAAACTAATGAAAAAACATATACTTTCCAGTATACTGATGTCATTTATCATGCTAAATGCTATTTGGATATGTTAGATAGCTTTCAATCATTTACGATGGGAGTTGTACAATCTCTTCAAACAGAAGTCTCACTCGAACATCCAAAAGATTCATATCGTATTGTTCCCGCTCGAAAGAAAGACGAGAGTCCAATACTTTTAGTAAAGGACCGAAACAACAATTCAACTATACAGATGATAGCAAAAGTAACGATACGGGGCATCTTCAACTCCGTCGTTATAGTCAACAATCAAAAGACATCATCCGAAAGATGGGTTATGACTTCAAGAATGGCCTCAACTACGGTAAAGGTAGAAGAACTCCTATCCGTACAACTGTTCCGAAAGAAAAGTCAGAGACGTATTACAGCAGGACCAAAAGAGGTCTCGAATATGCTTCTCCTCCGGTATTATCCCCAGCAGCCTCTGAATCTGATAGCAAAGAGCGCTCTAACTCTTCTGATTCCATATCATGGGATTCTGACACCAACATCGATCAAGTTCATCGATTGACTGTATCTTCTAACATGGTCTCCGTCGAACTTCCAGAAGGCTATGACGAGGATGTTGAAGAAAGTCCCGAAACAGATCCTTGGGCTCAACGAATAGATACCCAATGGGAACTCTGATTCGAACAAAGAGAACCTCCTACCGAAGATCAATTAGTTCAAATTGATGTAGGAGAGAGCGGGTCGCCTCGTCCAATATTCATCAGCAAGAATCTTCCCGAGGCAGATAAGCAAGAATTAATTCTTCTTATTCAAGAATACATTGATGTCTTTGCCTGGAGCTATGAAGACATGCCAGGTCTAGATCCCAAAGTTGCTACTCACAAATTGAATATCCTGCCTAATGCAAAATCGGTCAAGCAGCAACAACGGCGCTTTAAGCCAGAAATGATGGATGCTATTGACGATGAAGTCAAGAAGCTCATCGCTTGTGGCTTTATTCGAGAAGAGCAGCATCCTGATTGGGTAGCCAATGTCGTCCCAGTTCTAAAGAAAACCGACAAAGTTCGAGTCTGCATCGACTTTCGGGATCTTAATGAAGCATGTCCAAAAGATAAATTTCCTCTTCCTATCACGGACGTCATGATTGACAACACATGTGGGTTCGAAAGAATATCTTTTAGGGACGGATTCTCCGGATACAATCAGATTTGGATGAATCCTGAAGATGAAAAACATACTTCTTTCCGCACTCCTCGCGGAGTCTACTACTATACTGTCATGCCATTTGGTCTCAAGAATGCTGGTACAACATACCAATGAGCCATGAGTACCATCTTTCGAGATCTTCTGCGTAAGACTGTCGAATGCTACGTTGACGATATTGCTGTCAAAAGTCGTCTAAAGGAAGATCACATCCAAGACTTGAGAACTATCTTCAACCTCATGTGCCAACATTAACTCAAAATGAATCCCACCAAGTCATTCTTGGGTGTCTCTAGTGGCAAATTTCTCGGCTTCGTCATTACCTCTAAGGGTATACACGTGGATCCCGAGAAGATCAAAGCCATTCAAGAGATACGTCCTCCACGCAACCTAAAAGAGCTACGAGGATTCCAAGGTCGACTGCGTACATCAGGAGGTTCATTTTGAATTTGTCTGGACGTTGCAGACCCTTTACTCAACTAATAAAGAAGGGTGTACCTTTCATTTTGACCGAAAAATGTCAACGAGCATTTGATGACATAAAGCGGTATCTCATGATCCCACCAGTCTTGGTGCCACCAATCTCTGGCATACCGTTCTTAATGTAAGTCCGTGCTATGGACCATTCATTGGGTGCTTTACTTGTCCAAAAGAACAAAGAAGGCCATGAACAAGCCATCTATTATCTCAGTCGTACTATGATTGGTGCTGAACATCGTTATAGTCCGGTCGAAAAAGAATGCCTAGCTCTTATGTTTGCTGTTCAGAAGACTCAGCATTACATCATTGGCCAAACTATTCATGTCATATCCCGAGTCAATCCTCTTCGGGTACTGATGAAGAAGCCTAGCACACTCAATTCTCGGCTGGCTACATGGGCCATTCTGTTAGCCTAATATGACATGGTATATGTTCCTTAAAAATCTGTCAAAGGTAAAGCACTGGCAGATTTCTTAGCAACTCATCTTATTCCAGAGACATCCAAACTCTATGATAAAATTCCAGACGAGACTTTCGAATCTAATACAATCTCCGAAGAATTTCCTACTTCGTGCCTATTCTTTGATGGTGCATCCAGGATTGGACCCAATGGTGCAATTGTCGCAGGAGTTGGAGTTGTCCTTGTTTCTCCAGACGGGTCAACTATCTGAAGAGCCTACTTCTTAGATGAGCCTTGCTCCAATAACGTGGCAGAATACAATGCTCTACTCATCGGCCTTCAGCTAGCTAAACAATTAGACGTTGAGTATCTTGAAGTCTTTGGTGACTCCAAACTGGTTGTTAATCAGGTTAGAGGGACCTATGAAGTTCGCCATCAAGATCTAGTGCCTTACTATGAAGCGACAATCAACATGGCTACATCATTCAAAGCCTTCTTCATCGAATATGTTCGTCGAGCTTACAATACTGAAGCCGACGCTTTGGCTAATCTTGCAGCAGTCTTAGCCATTCCTATCAAAAGACAGCAAGTGGTGGTCATCTCTAATCGGGAATTGTTCTGCGTTGAAAACAATCGTAATATTGAGTTCAGTAATCCTACTGAGGCCAATGTTATCAGTGAAGATTGGAGAGCTCCTTTCATTGACTTCGTAGTTCATAACATACTCCTTGAAGATCCCAAGGAGGCTACGAGTATTCGTCGGCGGTCTCTACGATTCTACTACAATCAGATCACCAAAACTCTCTGCCGGCGTACTTATGACGGCCTAAACTCTCTTGTTGGTGATGAAGCAAAGCAAGTACTGCGTGAAGCTCACGATGGTGTCTGTGGAGCACATCAACCCGGTCCTAAACTGCAGGATCGTATCCGACGCATGGGTTACTACTGGCCTTCTATGGTATATGATGCCATCGAATATGCAAGAAAATGTCGAACTTGTCAAATCCACGCAGATTTTATTCATCAACCATCAGAATTCCTTCATCCGACTGCTGCTTCTTGGCCTTTTGAAGCTTGGGGCATGGACATCATCGGTCCCATCAATCCTCCTTCTTCTAGAGGACATCGGTTCATACTGGCAATAACCGACTACTTCTCCCAATGGACTGAAGCTATACCATTGACTGAAGTCAAGACCAGCAGTGTCATCAATTTCGTCAAACACTATGTCATCTATCGATTTGGTGTACCTCGACGAATCATCCATGACAACGGACCTCAGTTTATTAGCCAAAAGTTCACAAGGTTCTCTGACGATCATCGGATTGACAATGTTGCTTCGAAAGCCTACAATCCTGCTGCTAATGGCTTAGCTGAAGCTTTTAACAAGACTATCATCAAGCTTCTCAAGAAGTTTGTATTCACTAACAAACGAAACTGGAGTGAAAAGCTTGGAGAATGTCTTTGGGCCTACCGTACTACGGTCCGCAACCCTACAGGCTGTACATCCTTCTCTTTGGTGAATGGCTGTGAAGCAGTTCTACCTCTGGAACTCCAAATTCCGTCTTTGAGGATTGCCATCGCCAATGAGCTCACTACAGAGAACAACGACCTTCTTCGACTCCAAAAATTAGAAGCGCTCGATGAGAAGCGGTTAATGGCTTAGCAACATATTGAGTTATACCAAGCCCGCATCTCAAAGACTTTCAACCGCAAATTTAAAATCAGATCCTTTCAAAAAGGAGAGCTTGTTTTAACAGTCAGACGTCCAATGACTATGACTCACTCGAGCAAGGGCAAATTCGATACAAAGTGGGAAGGGCCATATATCGTCAGCAAAGTCTTCTCAAATGGAGCCTATCAACTCACAAAACTAGACGGTCGAGTTGCAATGATGCCTATCAACGGCAAGTTCCTAAAAAAATATTATGTATAAATGTAAAAGACATTGCTTGTAATCATCAGACAAGTTCATAAATGAAATTCAATTTTATTTCATCTTGAATGATAGTATATAATATCAAGGAAGGTCACTATCATCCTTCTCAAAATTAGGATGCGGGCTACTGTCGTCCTTATTGAAGACATAATCAGCAAAAGAGCCGAGAATATTCTTGCTGTAACCCACTAGGAACTTGTAAGCAGCCATCCTTATGGCCTCTTCTTCTTTAGTCTTCCATGGTTCAAGAAGGAAGTCCAAGATGTCCTTTGACGGCTTGGGTGCAGACGAACCTTTGCCCGTTGCTATCTGCTTTGGCTGGTTCGGCTCAACTGGATGTTCCTCAGTACCCGCTTCCACCTTTGAGGCAATCTCAGCTTTCTTGGATGCATCTCCAGACGATATTTTTATGTTGAAAAGTGAAAGTGACCATCCCATCTGATTTTTTGCTCTATTTATAGACAGAGAGTCATAAGACAACAAAGCGACACATTCATCCGACGGTTCACCCGTTCATCACATTCATCCGACGGTTCACCCGTTCATCACATTCATCCGACGGTTTACCCCTTCATTCCAAATCCGACGGTTCGTCCGTTCATCACATTCATCTGACGGTTCATCAGTTCATTACGTTCATCATATTCATCCTTCCGACGGTTCATCCGTTCATCCATCTGACGGTTTATCTGTTCATCACATTTATCTAACGGTTCGTCCGTTCATTCCCTTCATTTGACGGTTTACCGTTCACTTAATTCATTTGACGGTTTATTCGTTCATTCTGACAATTTATTTCGTTCACACATTTTGACGAATCATCCATTTCGTTCATACCAGCAACTTGTTATCTTTGATTAAATTGTCTATTGAAATAATGATATTCAATAAATTATATTTGCTACGTCCGAATTACCTCTGAGCAGATATAATTGAGTATGATTATTTTCCAAAATCAAGAAATATATCATGTCTTGCACCTCTGAATATATTTTCTATCGCTATTATTTATATCTGAATAAGATATGCAATAAGTAATAGAGCCACCAAAAAAATGTCTTTTTATTGATTGATCAAAAATTTGAAAGACATTACAACATTACATGTCACAAAATGATTGAAGATACAAAAGTCTTTCTTATTCTGCCGGCGGAGTCATCAAGTTGGTCATCTGCTGCTTCAAAGATTGTAGCCGCTCCTCACGAGATTCCATCACCCGCTTCCTAGCTCCCTTCATCCCAGACTTGTCGTCGAAAGATGGCATGGTCACTATTCTGCGAGAGATTTCTTCTTGGTGAGTTGCGAAATACTCATCTCTCTCCTGAGTCAGAGCATTCAGCTGTTGAACTGCAGCCTGATGTTGTGTGGCCTCGTCCTCTAGAGCAAGCTGGACAAGTCTCAGCTCTTCTTCAAGACGGACAGATTTTGATTGCAGCTCAGCAACCTTCCTCTCCTTCTCATCAGCAACAGATGCCACTGTTTCCACTTGGGTATTATACTCAGCAGACTTGGTAGTGAAAGCATCCAAGAGAATTTGGAAATTAACTTTCTCAACCGCAGCCTCTTGAGATATCTTTTCAAATTCAGCCTGCACCAAGGGTTCCACCTCTCCACTATTAAGCTTTTTGTAGGTCCTAACCGATGCCTCCAGCTCATTTAGTACATGTTCAAGAAAAACAGCCTGAGCTTCATCGCCTTGATGACGGATGACATTTATCAAATAGGAGGTTGGATCTCTGACGGTGGAGAAACCAGCCTATTCTTTTTCTATCACCCTATCTACTAAGGGTTTCAAAGACTTAAGGAAAAGGTTGCTAAAAGAGCTGATGATAAAATGGTTGGTAGCCAGAGCACCCGGAGTAGCAACTACTCCCATAGATGTAGAAGCAGCAGCAGGTGTCTGTGAAGATAGACGTTTGGTTTCTTCTCTTTGAGTAGACGGCTCTTTAGCCAGAGGAGCCATCATAGAGCTAGCTGCTCCTCCCAGATGCTCTTCTGCAAAATCAAATGAACCTTATCATTGCTTGTTGTTGTCATTAGCAACTAATTGAAAAGGGTCAAAAGATCAAAGGCAATCTTACCATGACTTGCCCCAACAACAAGCCTTTCATCTGTTGGCACAAATTCCAATCTAGCAGAGGTAGCCTCAGACATTACTGTCTGGCTACTTCCGGCCTCAGAACCACCCGAGAAATGTCGGCTACCGCTAGCGATAGCCGTTACTGGCACTATGTCTGTGCACATGGGAGGAATAGAGGAAGATTCAAGTTCTGCATGGATAAAAATATAAATTTTAGCTATTTGAATCTATGAAAAGAAGGTAGATAAAATTATTTAATACCTTTTGGATCAGTAGGATTAGTTTAAGCAGGTGCTACTTCTACATCCGTATTCCTTTTCGGAGACACGTACACCTCCACATCTGCTTCAGGATGTAGCGTTTCATCTACAGCTTCGGGAGACATATGGACATCAGTGCCTTCTTCGGGATTTAATGTATCATCAACTTCTTCTGTTGATGTATCTTTATTGCTTATACTATCCTCTGGAGCTTCCTCGCTGGCAGTTGCGGTAGCAGCTTGATCGACATCGTCCTGCAGACCGAAATCGCAATCATTTAGAGCTTCAATCATTAGACGATCTTCTTCTTCACGGAGCCCTCCTGGTGTAGTAGGAATCTGAGTAGTTCTCACCACAAGAGAAGGTGATCGTACAACTTCATCATCTTTTCGCTCAACTACATCTCTCTGCTCAGCTGTATCTCTCAATTCAGCTTCATCCCTCTGTTCAACCTCATCCCTTTGCTCTGGAGAAGGAGTCTCCTGTCTAAGCTCAGGGGCAGGTGTAGGGGATGACATGGTTATTCCAGCTACAGCACTGGCCACCACCGAGGACAAGATTTGTCTCAGAGGGGTGATCACCCTCTTTCTTCTTCTGGCGGCCAATTTCTTTCTATGAAGAGGTCTTTCGGGACTCTCCACATCTACTATATCGACCTGCCTTGGAAGAGAGGTCGGTGTAGTCGCTTCTTCTCGGGTCGACTCGGCCAGTTGTCGATACTGTGATCTGGTGGTGACCTTTTCTGATGGGTCTAAGATAAGTTTCTTCTTTGCAACCGGAGAAGAAGGTTCATTAATCCTTCTCTTTCTCTCCTTGGTTGGAGATTTGACCACTTTCAAAGAAACCCGCAGTGGTTCATTGACCTCCTCAGGGAAGTTAGCTTCCCTTGAGGCTTCCAATAGATCATCCATTGGCTCATGCTGCTCGTCATTACCTGGAGCTAGCATAGCAGTTGCTCCATTCTTCAAATGCGTCACTGTCGCGAATCTATCTATCAGATTGAAGTTCTCGGCGAATGTATTTACAGCTATGTAAAAAAGTGAATATGTATATAACATTCGAGGCCCGTGATCATTCTTGGTCGGCATCGAGAACACTGTCCTTGTGTCTCGAGCGTTGTAATAGGCCCATGCTCTGGCACCATCAATCAGATACCCCTTTCCTTGTAGACAAGTTATAGCATTGCCTACGTGGAACTGGTCGTAACCAAATTGACGAGCGAAGCGGCTTGGCAGATATGGTTCCAAGAAACACCCATCTTTAAATCTATACACCAAGTGCGACGGCCTGATCGTCCTCAGCCAATCAAATGCTGTCCGACCCAACGGCTGCCTTCCAAGGTCAACTAGATTTGTCGACATATGTTCATAACCGGGTAGAGGGGCAACGCAGTAAAAATTCCATCCCTTTCCAAGGTTCAAGACACGTCTGCAATCTTTCAGACTAGTATATATCCACTTGCTCCGGGAGAATCTCCGCAGATAGCTACCGCCGACTGCTCCCATGTCAGGGTTCATCAATGACGGATGGTGCAGAAGTAACCATCCGAACAAAAAGGTGTAAGACAATTCCAGCCGAGGGAAGTTCCCCTTCAGAGTACGCTGCGGTGGAAGCGATCCACGACGCTCGCTCCGGGTATGACGAAGCATCGGAGCCAATATGTCAGAAAACCCGCTAGCTGGGCTTCCCTTGACATGGGCCTGTAGCCCATTCTCATAAAACTCTTAACAAAATCCCCGGTCTTGAGTGGAGGGTATTGAAGTTCGTCATTAACTTTGATATCCATTTTCTTGTTTTCTTCCATCAACCTTATCACTTCACTGTGGCTGAGGGGTTAGAAGAAGGTCGGGTTGCACGTATCATGATCCTTAGTCTTTTTCTCGATGATATGATTAAAGAAAAGATAGGGCAACCACTTTGATGAATAACAGGTGCCGGAAGAACCGCTATTATAGTACATGGAGCAAATTTTGTAGTGGCACAGTAGTTCTTCAAAAATGGCCACCATCTCTGCATTCTCTCGACGAAGTCGGTCTAACTCGTCGTTTGTTGGAACATATTCCTCATAAGGGAAGTCTCTCGTTGGTAAGCACGAGATGTATTTCATCTCATGAAGGGCTAATCCAATCTCCCCGCAGGGTGTCATGAATGTCCCTGTCCTATAATTGTACCTCTCTGCCAAGGCCAGAAACAGATGAGGGTTGGGGAGAAATCTATAGACAGTAGCGTATACCGCTTGATATAGCTCGATCTCTTTGAGCTTGTCTTCGAACTGAACCAATATCCAATTGGTTATGCAGTTCCATCTTTTGTTGTCTGGGTTCACCAGACCTGTCACCCGGATGTCCTGATCCGGGTATCTGCCCTCAACCATTGCATATTCATTAGCAAAGATCGGCGTCCTCACCGGCAGCAGCAAGGAAGATTTCTCTGGAGGGATGCAGCCAAGCTTCAATCCTCTGAGCAAAGTGCTATGACGTTCAGAGGAGCTATAGAACATATCCCTGTTATTTGGTCCTTTCTTTACACAAATCTTTCCTGTCCTTGCTTGTTGGAGGGGGGTAATATCCTAGTCCATCCTCCTGGGATGGCTTGCATAGGCATAGTAGGCTAGAGGGAGGCATCTGGCAATGTCCGATAACAGGATTATTTTTTCCTTTCTTTGGAAGAGTCTCTGCTCAACACGGGGTCTCGGCTGAGAACTCTTGTCAATAGCTTCGCCAAATAAGAACATGGGTTTCTTATGAGTAATGGCATCGGCAGTCTGCTGGGGTTGCACATTCATCAGACTCAATAGATTTTCATTGTCCTGAGCTACCAAGATGGCTTGACGGGAGGATGGCAGAGCATATTGGGGAAAAAGTACACGGGACAAATCTTCCTTGAACTCTGGTTCAACAAGAGACCCTACAAAGATTTCATACTCTGGGTCCTCTCTGATGTTAACTGCATCAAACAGAAAGACAGAATTCAGTACAAGTGAAATCAAAGATTCTGTTCAAAAAATTAGCAGATTGCACAAGCATCAGATTGCGTTGTCTGTAAAGCATCAGATTGCGCAACAACAGCTTCTATGCATAAACTGTCCAGTTGCGCCAACTCATCCACTATAAACATGCCTATCTAGCAGTTTAATCATGCATAAACTATAAACATGATATAAGCAAGGAACAACACTTAACATGGCACGAGGCTACAACCAAACTGCTAACAAGTGGCTAACGACAAGTGGCTACTGACAGGTGACTATGAACTGGAATACAAGGACAAATACGTGTAACTAAACTGCTGGATGAACAAGTGAACACGAGATCAATGGAATACCAAACCCTCGCCCCGAGTGGACTCACAGGTTTGAACTAATCACTAACCTTCGTCCCGAGTGTGGACTCTCTGGTTAGTTCACGGCAAGGCACCCTCGTCCCGAGTGTGGACTCTCTGGTGCAAGTAAACATCCTCGTCCCGAGTGTGGACTCATGAATGTAAACAGATCAAGACAAACACCCTCGTCCCAAGTGTGGACTCTCTGGTGCCATGGAACAAACACCCTCGTCCCGAGTGTGGACTCTTTGGTTGAGGAAAAATGTTACAGGAAAATAGCAGTTCAACTACACGTACTCGTTCTATGACACGAATCAAGCAAGGTACTGGTGAGACAAGGTACGACTCAGTCAAGACACAGTCAAGTCCAGTATAACTATACTATCAAGTCAAGTAAGACCATAAACTGGTGAACACGGTATATAGAAACTAGATAAATCAAATCAACTAGAAAGCTAATGAATCATATAAAATCTATAACAAATAGAGTATCTATGATGATACAATAATAACATGAAAACTATAAACATAAAATTAAACTGTAGAGGGAGGCAAGGTATCTTGCCTGGTGATAGCACGAAGAACCAAAAATACACCGTCAACTGGTAAGCCATAAAGTCCAAATCTCACAACTGTCT
>JANAVB010022597.1:25246615-25266556 GCA_029216955.1 Iris pallida
TAAACATGAAACTAAACTATAGAGGGAGGCAAGGTATATTGCCTGGTGATAGCACGAAGAACCAACAATACACCGTCAACTGGTAAGCCATAAAGTCCAAATCTCACAAATGTCTCCGAAAGCTGAAAGAGACATTGCCAAAACTATCAGAATAGTCAAATTAGCTAGGATTGCCTGTCCTTAAGTCCAATTTTAGACACAGGGGCAAAACGGTCATTTCGGGCCAAAACGCTGTCCGCCGTTGGATCCGCTTTGCACCAAAAATATGCCAGAGTTAATGGTCTATAAAGTCATCAAACTACATGTCTAGGGATCCGATTTGATGATACGAACCCAATTGTACGTCTAATTTTGGATTCCGGTGGGCCATGCACAAAATTGCCCGTTAAATCGGATCGTGGGACCCGTAAAACGGTAATCCGATTAACTGTCTCAGAATTGGACCAAACTTGGCATACAGGACTAGAAAAACGATACGGCCCTGTTGGCGCAAGTTTCATCTCAATCTGACGAACGTGCACAAAGTAATTAGGAAATTTCGAAAAGGTCGATACGGTGAATTTCGACGGATACGCATCAAATTCATCGAGCACACGCGACCAATTTAAATTTCGTCAAATCCCATACGTCCATGAAACTATTACGCACCTATCGATGCTTTTGGTTCGCGACCACGTCGCCCAGATTGGCGGGACGCACGTCGTATCGGATGAATTTTATGTTTTTGAAAATAGGTTTTTAACCAAGTTTACATGTGTATACTTCTCTATACAAGGCAAATTTTTACAAACTTCCTACTGGGCTTTTCTAGCCCTATATGTTGTTAATAAATGCCTTTAGTTGGATTTCGAATTTGATCCAAGGTTCGACCGAAAAAGGCCTTCAAAGTTGGGTTTCCTGGACAGTCTCTAACATCCGAAAATCGAGTTTTTTCCTCGATTTGGAACTCAATTCTCGTCGCATACAAAACAAAACAAAATAAACTAATTGAAGGGTTATGGATTCGTTCAGTTAATCTTCATACCTGAGAAGACCGATCGCAAAATGACGAACCATAGAGACGAAAATTGGGTCGCAAAGTGGGCGTGTTGCTGTTGCTGCTGTTTCTGTCGACTGACCTATCGGTGCACGGCCGGCCCTGGCGGCACGCTGGCCAGCCGCCGGCGCTGTACAGGCGCGTGCGGCGACGCCTGGTTGTCTGGGTCACCAGGGTTCGGGAGAGAGGTGGCTGGATTTAGGGTTTTGTGGAGATACTCCCTCTCGTTCTCTACATATATATATGTATACGAAGTGTACAATTGGGATCGGGTTTGTGAAACTTCGGCTGGGCTCGCTGACTGTGGGATGGAGTTGGGCTCGGTTTGCTTTGGAAAGCTTGGGGGGGCTCGGGCCTGATGTGGAGGAATGGGTTTGCTCGGCTGATGTGGGGGAATGGGTTGTGGGTTTATGTGCTAGGCTTTGGTTTTCCATTATTTGATTTATATATATATATCTATATAAACATTTACACACACACACACACACATATATATATATATATACACATCCATATATATATATATATATTTTATATATATATATATATATATATATATATATAATATATATATATATATATATATATATATATATATATATATATATTATACAAAACACAAAGGTTTTTGAATCCTAGGGCTGACTGTGTCAAGATAAAGAGTGGTTGGGATTTAATCTTGGTGAATCAACGGTTGTGGGATTTTATGGGAATCCAAAGAGTGGGGTTTGCACTCATAATGGTTGTGGATGAGCATTATTGAGAGTGGAGTTTTATGGGAAATGAGCATTATTGAGAGTGGGGTTTTATGGGAAATCAAAGAGTGGGGTTTGCACTCATAATGGTTGTAGATGAGCATTATTGAGAGTGGGGTTTTATGGAGAATCTAAAGAAAATTCACATCCAGCAGTGGTTGGGATTTAATATTTTGATGGGGGCCTCATAATTATTATTGTTCGTTTAAAATTAGGGGTCCAAGATTTTGAGGGGGAATACCTTAAATGAACCATGTCCTATGGGCACGGGTTACGACTAGTATATATATATATATGGATGTATATATGTGTGTATATATATATATATATATATATATATATATATATATATATATATATATATATATTAAAACCAAACGGCCGTGTCGAAGACACCCAGCCACCGCTTAGCCCGAGGGCCGTGGGCGAACCACCAAGCCGCCCCCGTGGGGGCTCGAACTCCGTCCGATGCCCCAAGTGCCGGTGCGATATATATACATATATTTTTTTTACATATATATATATATATATATATATATATATATATATATATAATATATATATATATATATATATATATATATATATAGATATATATATATAAATATATAATAAAAATATATATATATATACATATAATAAAAAAAATATATATATATATATACATATATATATATAATATATATATATATATATATATACTAAATATATATATATATAATATTATTTTATATATATATATATATTTTAATATATATATATATATATATATAATATATATAGATATAATATATATATATATATATATAAAATATATATATATATATATATATTTTATATATATATATATATATATATATATCTATATATATATATATATATATATATACATAAAAAATATATATATAAAAATATATATATATATATATATATATATATATATATATATATATATATATATATTATATATATATATATATATATATATATGCAATATATACTTTATATGCACATATATACTTTATATATATATATATATATATATATATATATATATATATATATATATATATATATATATATATATATATATATATATATATATATAAAGTATATATATGCACATATATACTTTATATATGTGCAGAATATACTTATATATATATATATATATATATATATATATATATATATCTTATATATATATATATATGGTAATATATGAAAAAAGTAGATATAAATTATAGGCATATATATATATATCTATATATATATATATATGCACTATATATGAAAAAAGTAGATTATAGATATATATATATATATAATATATATATATATATTATAGAATATATATTATATATGCTATAATTTATATCTATTTTTTTCTATATATATATATATATATATCTATATATAAATAGATATATATATCTATATTATATATATATATATAATATCTAATAATATATATATATATATATATATATCTATATATATATATATATATATATTGTTTGCAAAAACAAAAGTATGAAACTTTATTGATACAAACTTTGTAAAGATTACAAGAATTCTGGGAAAGTACAACTGTAGGAATCCAATCTAGAAGACGATTGCTTTATCCCTTGGACGATGTGAACTTTGAAGACGGTAGCCTCTGAAGTTGACTTGAAGGCAAAAGCCTCGGAGAATTGAAGGCAAAAGCCTCAGAAGAATGCAGCAGCACTTAGGCAAGAACTCCTGAACTCTCTGAACTTTTATGTCTGATCTCTCTATCTGATCTCTGATTTTTGATCTGTGTTCTGTGATCCCCTTGAATGGAGACTTGAAACTCTATTTATAGAGTTCTGGAAATAACTAACTTTTAGTTATTCTGGACTGCGCATGATGGATTGCGCATGAATTGGATTGCGCAACAGTAGACTGGACAGGCAGTTGTCTGATCATGGGCCAACTGTCTGGGACACATGGCATCATTTGATTAAAATGTGCATGATCGTGCATAGACGGTTGCCACATAATGAGCAATTGATGGCATTAATGCCACGTATATGTTGTCAGTTGTGTTGATAGAGCACGCAACCTGAATTGCGCTGGCTTAGGATTGTGCAGGAATGGACTGCGCAGGCATGGATTGCGCCAATATGGATTGCGCATCAGATAGGCTGGCCGATTGTGCTGCCAGCTGTCCTCGAGCGCCGTGCTGTACGATTAAACAAACAGTTGCCTCGTTCTCCGCGCTGTTAGCTGTCAGAAGATTTGATTGTGTCAGATATTGATGATTATTTGTCACGTCAGCCTGTGCGCTTGACAGTGTGCGCAGTCTATTGTGCGCAATCTGTATGATGCGCAATCTGATGTCTGTGCAGTTCATTTAAAAGATGTATTTCTTGATCTTCATGACTTTGTTGATATGTGCAACTTAATTTTTTAGGACCTACAAGACCCCCTTCAAAGTTTTTGAAAGTTGAACTTATTCAAAATTTTGAAATACTTTGAATTTTGAAATTTTAATCAAGTTGCGCATGTACTGAGCTGTCTGCGCAATCGGATGGATCAGTCCGACTTTTTCGACACAATCTAAGGCAGCCGTTACTCTTTGAAAAACTATAAATAGCTCTCTTCGATATTCATTTCATTCTTTACTTTGCTTTTGTGATCTTTTAAGAGAAAAGTCTCGAGCTACTCCTCCTTTCTTCTTCATCGAATCTCCATGGCCGCCAAGCGATCCTCTGCTGCTGCTAAGGACAAGGCCCCCGCCGAGTCTTTGGCTAGGGCTGCACGACGTCCTTCTCGCCACGAGACTGTGCATCCCGCGTTGCAAGGTAGATGACCCAATCGAAAACTCTCTTTAAGGTTTTTTGATTTCACTGTTCTTCAGAATCCATCTCTTTTTAGAGATGTGATCATACTGCGCCACCCTTTTTAGGGTTTTGGTTGCACGAAACCATTTATTCTTCATTTTATGAAGAATAATTTTTTGCACAATCGGTTGAACTACGCTGGCAAAAGTCAGCACAATTTGCTATTTTGCGTGAAACTGCCAACGCTATCTGATGACTATTTGCTGCGCAGTCTGATGATTGTGCAATCTGATTTTGTGCAATCTGATTGTTGCGCAGTATAATGGTAGCATCCTTGATTTTTTTTCTTTGTGCTGAATTTTTGTTTTCTCTGATTGATGCAGTTAATACCAGAGAAGATTCGGGATAAGAGAACTTTGTAGGGACTTTTTCAGAATCGGAATACAAAGAGGACCTGTCTCATGTGCACTATCCACAGTATGATCTGCCATCTTCCCGCCAAGCTATCTTGGTAGCCCAAGATAATAAAACCATGTTATGTCTGATGAATGGGCAACCTTTGGAGTCGGTAGATGCCATCATTCACAAGAAGCCCTTATTTCTGTTTGGCGAGGCTTTTGAGAAGAGCTCTCAGCCAAGGCCATGGATGGAAGAACGGATTGTCTATCAGAAAGATAGGACAATCTCGATACCAGATGTCTCCCGCTGCCTTCCCTTATCTCGATATGCTCATACAAGCTATCCGAGGAAAATGGAATGGAATCTCACACCTTTTCAGGATGCTCGTCCAGGAAAAATTTATGTGAATAAGGGGTCTGACAAGAAAGACATGTTCTACAGTTCTTCAGAACGATACAGTGTCTTGCTCAGAGGTCTAAAGCCCGGTTGTATTCTGTCGGAAAACTCTTCTTTGTTATTGCCCGTGAGAGTTCCAATATTCGCGAATGAGTTCGCGAAGGTTGAAGGGAGGTATCCAGATCAAGACCTCAGATTAACTGGACTGGTGAACCCAGACTTTAAGAGATGGAATTGTATAGCAAAGTGGATTTTGACTAAGTTTGAAGACAAACTTCAACATATTAACTTGTATCAAGCAGTGCATGCCACTGTTTACGGTTTTGCTCCCAACCCGCATCTATTCCTGGCTCTAGCAGAGAGATATAATTACAGGACAGGGACTTTTATGACTCCCTGCGGAGAGATCGGGTTTGCCCTTCACGAAATGCAGTACATCTCTTACTTGCCGATGGGGGATGCCTCATATAAGGAATTTGTCCCAACTAATGATGAATTGGACAAACTTCGAAAAGAGAACACAGACATGGTAGCAGTCTTCGAAGAACTGCTGTGTCATTATAAAATCTGTTCTCTATTTTACGAAAGTGGTACATCTAATACCTGCTATTCATCCAAGTGGTTGTCTTATCTGTTCCTCAACCATATTAAAGAAAAGAAGACCAAGAAACATGATAACTGCTATCCCGACTTCTTTAAACCACTAAGCAGCACTGAAGTGGTGAAGTTGATGGAGGTAAGTGGAGATTTGGATGAAAAGATCAAGGACGATTATCAATGTCCTCCTCTAAAGAAAGGAGACACTCTCGAGAGTGATATGAGAGTGGGATATCGATTCATGACAAAAGAAGCCCAATTAGAAGGATTTCTGACGTACTGGCTTCGTCGGTTCGTCGTTCCTGGATCAAGTGCCGTAGACCGCTTTCATCGCGGTGTTCTTTTTGCCTCCGTTCGATTAGTCTTCGGCTACAAGATAGATCTCTTATCGGCAATGACTTGTAGATTGAACGTCGGTCTCCGCCTGTACGTCGATTTGATGCTGAAAGCTAAGGGCGAAAAAGAGTTTCCTCGGCTAGAATTGCCGTATACTTATCTGTTCGGGTGGTTGCTTCTTCACCATCCTACTTTGATGGACCCCAACATGGGACCAGTCGGTGGCAGCTTTTTGCTAAGATACTCTCAAGGTAGGTGGAAATACACTTCTTTGAGAGATTACAGATATGCTTTGAACCTTGGTAAAGGGTGGAACTTCTATTGCACTTATCCTCCTGCCGGATATGAACAAATGTCGACCAACATGGTCGACTCAAAGATGCAACCTTTGAACCGTACAGCTTTTAATTGGTTGAAGACAATTCCTCCATCCCACTTGGTGTATCGATTTGAAGAAGAATGCTTCTTGGAGCCATATCTTCCCAGTCGGTTTGCTCGGCAGTTTGGATATGACCAATTCCACGTAGGTAATACTATCACATGCCTAAAAGGAAAAGGTTTCTTGATAGGTGGAGCCCGAGCTTGGGCTTATTACAACGCTCGAGATACGAAAGCAACGTTCTCGATGCCGGTGAATAGTAGTCATGGCCCTCGTATGCTGTTCACCTATTCAGTGTTTTATACATCAGCGAACACTTTTGCCGAAAACTTCAATCTTGCGGATAGCTTCGCGTCAGCTACGAGATTGAAGAAGGAAGGAGTCATCATGTCACTTCCAGGTAATGATGAGGTGCACGAGCCAGTGGATGCACCCTTAGAAGTTTTGAGGGACGCTATGTTCCCTGAAGAGGTTAACGCGCCACTGCGTGTTCCTTTGAAAGTCGCTAAATCTCCAGCCAAGAAGAGAAGGAGAGAGGAGCCTTCCGTCCAAGTTGCGAAGAAAAAACTGGTCTTGGATCATTCTTCCAAAAAGATTACTACCAGATCTCAATCTCGACAGTTGGCCGAGACAATTCAGCAGGAAGAAGCTGCCACACCGACCTCTGTTCAAAAATAAGTCGAGAAAATAGATGCAGAGAGTCCTGAGAGACCTCTGCATAGAAGGAAAAGGTTGGTCCGCAGAAGACAAGTTTTATCTTCGATCGTGATAGATGCTGCAGCGGGACTTACCATGCCCTCTCCCACTCCTATTTCTGAGTCTGGGAATAAAACTCCAAGTCCAGAGCAGAGAGAGGAAATTAAGCAGAGGAAAGAGCTGGAACAGAGAAATGAGGCTGAAGAGCCCAGAGATAACATTGTAGAGGAAGAGCATAATGTCGTACGATCTCCTTTGCCAACAACAACGGAAATCCATATTCCTGCCACACCGGGAGCAACTTTTGCTGAAGAAGATCGTTTTATGATCGACGCTTTATATGACTGTGACTTCGGTTATCCGGAAGAAGCTGATCATGCCGCTGATGCGGCTAGTGAAGAGGTTCCCGAGGACAGCGAGAATGAGGAGAGCACATCATCAGAAGCTGCTGATGAGACACAAAATCTGGAAGAGAATGTTGAGATCCAGACATCCCCTCGAGACACTCTGACTCCTGAAAAGGAGGCTTAGGTGCCGAGATCTCCGGAGAAGATTGCTGATGAAGAGGTGGATGTGGAGAAAACTCCAGTTGCTGCTCCCGAAGGTATTGTAATGAAATTAGCGATCTTCTTTTAATAAGTAGTTTGATAGCTAACATCATTACTTTTATTCATACAGAACCCGGATCTTCTTCTGCTCCTCCAACATGTATGGATATGGTACTGGCAACGACAATTGCCAGTAGCAGCCGCCATTTGTCTTGTGGCTCTGAAGCAGGAAGCAGCCAGGCCGTAGCATCTGAAGCTACTTCTGCTCAGCTAAAGTCTGTTCCTGCAGATGATAGGCTTATTGCTGGATCCACCCATGGTAAGACTGTTTCACTTTTGATTCTCTTTATCAATAGCCAATAACAAGTAAAGTGATAGTATTTAATTTTGCAGAGGAACAACCAGGAGGAGCAACCAGCTCCACTTTGGTTCCCTTATTCAAAGAGCCTGCGGTTCAGATACGATAAGTTGAGTGTCCTGCTGCTTCGTCGTCAATAGGAGTAGCTGCGACTCCTGGTGCTCTGGCGACTAATCAACTTGTCATCCAATCATTCACCAGATGCTTCTTCGAGTCCTTGGGACCTCTGATCAATAGAATGATGGACAAAACAGACGCTGATTTTTTCATGGTTAGAGGTCCGACCTCTTTCTTGGTAAAGGCCATCCGAGAGCAAGGTGATGAGGCTCAGGCCACTTTCCTTGACCATATATTGAATAAGCTGGAGATCTCCATAAAGAACTATAAAGATCTCAACAAAAGGGAAGTGGAACCTTTAGTGCAGGCAGAGTTTGAACAAATGGCTCAGGCAGCTGCGATTGAAAGAGTTAATCTCCAGAATCTCTTGGATGCCTATACTACTAAATCTGCTGAATATAATTCCAAGTTGGAATCGGTGATCTCAGCTGCTGAGAGGAGAGAGAGAAGGATTGCTGAGCTGAGAGCAGAGATTGCTCGTCTCGAAGAAGAATTGGAAAATGAAGTTACAGAGCATCAGACTTCAGTTCAACAAATTTATGCTCTAACTCAGGAAAGAAACGAGTTTGTAGCAGCTCATGATGCGGAAATCACTCGCCGAATGGTGACCATGCCCGTTTTTAATAAAGAATTTGGGATGGAAGAGGCCAGGAGGAGAGTGATGACATCTCGTGAAGAACGGTTGCAGATTCTAAAGCAGCAAATTGCTAATCTGATAATGCCTCCGTCTCAATAGAAAGAACCTTCTTGTATCTTCTTGTCTTTCTTTTGCTATGTAATGTCTTAAATTTTGATCAATAAAAGACATTTGTTGTGGCTCTATTATTTCTTGTATATCTTATTCAGATATAAAATAATAGCGATAGAAAATATATTCAGAGGTGCAGGACATGATATATTTCTTGATAATTTGTAGAAAATAATTATATTCATTATATCTGCTCAGAGGTAATATGGACGTGGCAGAATATAATTTGTTGAATATTATTATTTCAATAGATAACTTAATCAAAGATGATAAGTTACTGATGTGGGTGAAAATGAACGAAAATGAATCGTCATAATGAACGAATAAAACCGTCGGATGTGTCACGCCCCAGAACCAGAATACTGGAGAGCGGGGGGCAGACATAGCCAGCTACGTATATTGAAATAGAAACCACCTCGATATACGATCACGGCTGTCTAGATATGTGAGGGTTTTCTACAAGCCAATAGTCTCTTATGGTCATGAACAAGCCTAATGTCTCAATCACAGCAAGTAAATAAGTTCACAAGATATATGATCATTAAATATACAATAATAAGGCGTCCCAAATATCACATATTCAGCTGATCATGAAGCTAGTCGTTACAAAATGTTAGGACTAGCAAGAGTTTAGTCATACATGATCAACCCTAGGATTTTTCAATCATGTTTACAGCCCGTAGGCAGACAGTAAGTAAAAGTGCATCGAGCTAACAGGTGCTCGTCGGCTAAACGCCTCAAAAGAATAATTTTTACAATAAAGTGGGCAAAACAAAAAGGAAAACCCACACTTGGCCCGGGTTCCGTCTAGTTGTCACCATTGGGCTGGAAGCTTGGTAGATCCTCGGGAGCTGCTCCGAAATCTGGCCACACAAAACCAGCTGGGTCAACCCCAGAAAGAGCAAGTGCCACAAGGGGGCCACGAAATAAGAACAAAAGCCAGCAATCAGCAAAGAAAATCTAATATTAAAACTAAAATTACGAAAACATGTCAGGATGATATACGACGAGATAACCATGGAACTATTCCGATAGCCAGGTTACAACCCGTGAACCAAACAAGGACCGGGGTTGTAACCCTTCATCTGAACAGAGCTTGGTTTTTCACCATTTATCGGCAAGATAAGTAATGCAAGAAATCAAGACAGGAAGCAATCTTGCATGGGATCAAGACATGACTAGACTGGTTATACCTCATTCAATCAATCACGGCCAAGCAGATCCTGCGGCTTACTACTTTAACTAACTAGGGTTATCACAGGCCTAATTACTAACAAGATGCAGTGAGATTGCTCTACAGCCACAAGCCCTGCAGACCATCCAGGCTACCCAGGACGAAAGATTAGGGTTGAATTCAGGTGGGTACATCGCCCGGGAGACAAATGTACCCTTAGGTGACTTAGAGGGTGCAACACTCGACGGTGCGCTGGAAATGTGCCCTACTCGACGGCAGGCTACAGATCCCAAGAGCGCCCAGGTAACGGGATTGCCTGTAGCTGTGTCATCTCTTCATGACTACTGAGTTATTCTAGTTATTAACCTTAATCCATTTTAATAGGTGCTCTTGACCGTGGTACTCAGGAGTCCCATCCTAGACATGATACAAGACAGGACAAGTGGATTAACAAGCAAGCAAGAAAGAACCACCCACGGTGTGAAGGCAGGTCAAGTTAAGTTATCAAGATAAATTATGCCAGGGTACTTGTCAGGAGTGCGCCACGACGGGCCACTATCAAGTCAGGTTGGTCATGTCAGGAGTGCACCACTACGGGTCACTGTCGTGTTATGCTAGTTCCTTGCCATACCAAGCCATGTACAATAGTCATTCCAAACATATTAAGCAAAATCAAGTTCATGACAAAAGACGTAAGGATATAAATGGGCATAAAATATCTAATAAAATATCAAATACGGGGTTATAGAAGAGCCAAGCTTAAAGAAATAAAACCAAAACTCCAAGAATCAGTGGACTAAGCAAGGGGTCAAGGGGCAGCATACGTGCAAAAGCACGCACGCAAGGCTCACTCAAGTCTGCGTACCAAGGCACCCTCAAGTGAGCAGTGTACGTGAAAAGTCACGCACACTCAAGGGGTAGCGTATGTGAAAAGTCACGCACGCTCAAGGGACAGCGTATGTGAAAAGTCACGCACGCTACAGAGAAGCAGTGTGTGAAAGTCACGCACGCTCAAGGGAGGCAGCATACGTGAAAGTCACGCACGCTACAGGGAGCAGTGTGTAAAAGTCACGCACGCTCAAGGGAGGCAGCATTCGTAAAATTTACGCGAGCTACAGGGAGCAGTGTGTGAAAGTCACGCACGCTCAAGGGAGGCAGCATTCGTGAAAGTTACGCACGCTACAGGGAGCAGTGTGTGAAAGTCACGCACGCACAAGGAGACACGCTTCCAACAGGAAGCATACTCAAGCCTGCGTACGCAGCGCTAAGGAGCGCGCGTAGCTCAGTGTGCGTGAGCTAAGAAGCTCTGCACACTGCTCACTGTCTTCTCCAAACAGCAAGAACACCATGGCAGAACCCAAACTTCAAAACAACATAACTTGGTCATCCGAACTCCAAATTCGGATTTCTAAAGTTCCAACCAGGGTGGAATTGAATGCTCTTCCACAAGGAAACATCAAAAACCCATAAAATCCAACTTAAGAAGCTCAAACCATGCAAAATCCGAAAATGGAAATAACTTAGATCTATCACAATGGAGGCTCCAAATCACAAAAATCCAAGACCTAATGTTGATCACTGTTTGCAAAAACAAAAGTATAAAACTTTATTGATACAAACTGTGTAATAAAGATTAAAAGAATTCTGGAAAAATTGCAACTATAGGAATCCAATCTAGATGACGATTGCTTTATCCCTTGGACGATGTGAACTTTTGAAGATGAAGCCTCTGAAGTTGAGAACAACTCTGGAAACTGAAGGCAAAAGCCTCGGAAGTTGAAGGCAAAAGCCTCGAAAGAATGCAGCAGCACTTCGGTAAGAACTCCTGAACTCTCTGATTTCTGAACTTTATGTCTGATCTTGATCCCCTTGAAATGAAGACTTGAAACTCTATTTATAGAGTTCTGAAAAATAACTAACTTTCAGTTATTCTGGACTGCGCAAGATGATTTGCGCAGCAACTAGTTTGCGCAGCATTGGACTGCGCAGGCAGTTACTGGATCGTGGGCCGACTATCTGGGACACATGGCATCATTTGATTGAAATGCGCATGATCGTGCATAGACAGTTGCCACGTAAAGAGCAATTGATGGCATGAATGCCACATGTACTTTATCAGTTATGTTGGTGGAATGCACAACCTGAACTGTGCAGAGTTTGGTTTGCGCAGACTCGACTGCGCAGGAATGGTTTGCGCAGGCTCAGTTTACGCAGGATTGGTTTGCGCAATCCTGGATTGCACTACCATCTGTCAGCCGCCTTCGAGCACTGTGCGTGCCAAAAACAATTCTCCTCGTTATCCGTGCTGTCAGTTGTCAGAATATTTGATTTGATTCAGGTAATGATGACTTTTGCCACGTCAGCCTGCACAATTGGAATGTGCGCAAACCAGTGTACGTATCGGATTGCTGCACAATCTGTTGCCTGCGCAATTCATCAAAATGATGTATATATTGATTCTTTGAGATTGTTGATTGATGTAACTTGATTTTTTAGGACCTACAAGACCCCCTTCAAATTTTCGAAAGTTGATTTTATTCAAAATTTGAAATACTTTGAATTTTTGAATGTTGAATCACTTGCGCATGATGCTGAGCTGTCTGCACAAAGCAAAAAGATCACAATTTTAGGTGCAATCCGAGGCATCCATTTCGTATTTCAAAAACTATAAATACCCATCTCTTCATTTTCATTTCTTTACTTTGCAATCTTCGAGCTCTTGAGAAGAAAATCTTCCAACCCATACTGTTCTCTCCTCCGACGATTGTCATGCCCACGACGATCCAATGCTGCCGCCACCGCTGCCGCGAAAGGAAAAGCTCCGGCCGAATCATCTGACAGAATTGTACGTAGGGCATCTCGACACGAATTCGTGCACCCCGCTCGAGAGGTAGTTGAATCGATCGAAAACCCTTTTTAGGGTGATTCGACTCCTTTGATCTTCGAAACTCATCTCTTTTAGAGATCAGTTCATATTGTGCCACCCTTTTTAGGGTTTTGGTTGCAACAATCTGTTAGTCCTCATTTTATGAAAGCTGCATTCCTGCGCAACTTGTTGAATTGTGCTGACAGGAATTCAGCGCAATCGATTGCTTTGCGCAGGTTGTCAGCGCAAACTATCACTTTGCGCATCCTTCTGTGATGTACATCTATTGTTGTACAAGTCATATCAGCGCAATCTGAGGTTGCGCACTCCAATTTTTATGTTTTAAAACAGAGATTTTGACTTTGTACTAATCTTTATATCTGTCTGTTGATGCAGTTGAGGTCAATGAAGACCCAGATTATGAACATTTGTGGGAACCCTCAGAGTCTGAATTAAAGAAGATTTGTCTCACGTTCACTATCCTCAGTACGATCTGCCAGTCTCCCGTCAGGCTATACTGATCTCCCAGGATAATGAGACTTTATGTGTTTAATGAATGGACAACCCCTAGAGTCAGCGGATGCTGTAATTCATAAAACCCTTGTTCCTGTTCGGTGACGCCTTTGAGAAAGTCTCTCAGCCTAGGCCGGAATGGAGGATAGAATAGTTCACCAGAAAGATAGATCATTCTTCATACCAGACATTGCTCGCTGCCTCCCTTTGTCGCGTACGCTCATGCGAGCTACCCAAGGAAGATAGAGTGGACATCACTCTGTTTCAGGATGCCCGTGCAGGAAAAATCTTTGTAAAGAAAGGGCCAAACAAGATATGTTTTATAGCTCCTCGATAGATAAGCTGCTTGTTGAGAGGGTTGAGACCTGGATGCATTCCACCAGAGAACTCTTCTATGCTGATGCCTGTTAGAACACCAATATTCGCAAATGAATTTGCGAAGGCTGAAGGAAAATCCCGAGCAAGACATCAGAATGACTGGATTGGTGAATCCAGACTACAAACGATGGAGCTTATATTGCGAATTGGATTCTGACAACTTTCCAAGACAGACTCCAACAGATTGATCTATATCAAGCAGTGCATGCCACTGTTACGGATTTGCTCCCAATCCTCATATGTTTAGCCTTACTGAGAGGTACAACTATAGACGGGAACCTTCATGACCCCAGGTGGAGAGATGGGTTTTGCACTCCACGAGATGAAGTATATCTCATACTTGCCCATGGCAGATGCTCCGTATGAGGAGTATGTACCGACAAATGATGAGCTGGACAAGCTCCGAAAAGAGATGCAGAGATGGTGGCAGTGTTCGAAGAACTATTATGCCATTACAAAATTTGTTCTCTATATTACAAGAGTGCTACCGCCAATATTTGTTACTCTTCAAAATGGTTACCATATCTGTTCTCAACCATAGAAGAGAAGAAGACCAAGGAGACCGACAAATGCTACCCTACCTTCTTCAAACCTTTGAGCAATGCAGAGGTTTAAAACTGATGGAACAATGGTTACTTTGATAAAGAGGTGAAAGATGATCATGAATATCCTCCTTTGAAGAGAGGGGACAATTTGGAGAGTTATTTAAGAATGGGTTTATAGACCCATGTCCGAAGAAGCACAACTGGCAGAATTCCTAACATACTGGCTTCGAAGGTTGTGGTTCCCGGATCCAGTGCCGTGGATCGTTTTACCGCGGTATTCTGTTTGCTGCTGTCAAGTTTAGTCTTCGGTTATAATGGACTTGTTATCAGCAATGACCTGCAAGCTAAACGCCAGTCTTCGTTTATACGTCGATTTGATGCTGAAGGCGAAGGGAGAGAAGAGTTCCCCTCTTAGAATTGCCATATACATATTTATTGGATGGTACTTCTTCACTATCCAACCTTAATGGACCCCGGCATGGGACCAGTTGATGGCAGTTTTCTCTGAAGATATTCTGAAGGAAAATTAAAATACACTTCTTGAGTGAGTGTAGATTCGTTTTGAATCTGAATAGAGGATGGAACTTCTGTTGTGCTCCTTTCCTGCTGGGTATGATCAAATGCCCACAAATATGGTGGATTCGAAGGTGCAACATCTGACCCGTACTGCCTTTGAATGGTTGAAGACAATTTGACCCTCACATCTGGTTTATCGGTTCGAAGAAGAGTGCTATTAGAACCATATCTTCCCAGCCGATTTGCTCGGCAGTTTGGGTATGATCAGTTCCATGTAGGGAACACAATACTTGCCTCCAAGGCAAAGGTTACTTGATAGACGGGGCTAGAGCTTGGGCTTATACATGCCCGGATACAAAAGCCACATTTTTAATGCCAGCAAGGAGTACTCCCAGGGTCCTCGGATGCTCTTCACATATTCTGTATTTTACACATCTGCGAATACTTTTGTCGAGAATTTTAATCTCGCAGATAGTTTCGCTACTGCAACAAGATTGAGGAGAGGGAGGATTGCTCCATTGATCCCTGTAAATGAAGAGGTGCACGAGCCGGTCGATGCTCCTTTGGAAGTTCGAGGGATATGATGTTCCCTCAAGAAGTAAACGCAATGCGTATTTCCTGAGAGTGGGTAGATCTCAGCGAAGAAAAGGAGAAGAGAGGAGCCTCTTGCTCCCGCAGCAAAGAAGAATTGATACTAGACTTTCTTCGAAAAGGTCACTACAAGATCCCATCTCGGCAATTGGCCGAGACACATCAAGAAGCTGCGCTATACCAACTTCTGTGCAGAAACAAGCAGAGCCAGTAATGTAGAGAGTCCTGTCAGACCTCTACACGAAAGAAGAAAGTAGTCACCAAGATTTTGGAAGAATCTTCTTCTAGACAACTCTTGACTTCAGTAGATGCTGCAGCAGGAATTCTAATGGCATCTCCACACCTGTTTCTGAATCTGGGAGCAAGACTCTTGAAGAGAATGAACAGAGAGTCTTTCCCAGAACTGAGGTTGAAAAACCTGGAGAAAACATCTTAGAGAAAGGACAAAATATTGTACAACCTCATTCACCTGTCGTGGAGACAACTCAACCTCCTCTTACTCACAGGACTCTTCGTGAAGAAGAAGACCGTGAAATGATTGTAGCTTTGGAGGATTACAGTTATAGCCTGCAAGAAGATCAGACCGCCACTAACATGGGAATCGCAGCAGAAGAAGAAAAGGACGAAGAGAGTTCTTCGACTGAAAATGTTGTGAGTATATACAAGATCCTGAAAAGGATAACGAAGAACATATATCTCTTAATACTGCCGATGATATTTCAGATCCTAAAAAGGATATTGAAGTGGAGGCATCTGCTGAAAATCCTGTTGAAATATTGAGATAGAAATATCTCATAAAGAAGTAGCCGATGAGGCGTGCTGAAGAAAATCCCGCCACCGACCCTCAAGGTATAAAATAGATCTAGCAATCTTCTTAAAAAATAGACTAATGATTAATATCTTCATTTATAATTCTTGCAGATCTTGAGACTCTGCCAACACCTCCAATAGACTGGCTAGGTGCCCATACCAACATGGTGGTCAGTAGTAGTCATCACTTATCTTGCAGTTCGGAAGCGGGCAGTAGCCAGGCTGTTGCAGCTGAGGCTACTTCTGTTCAAAGAGATCCATTCCAGCAAGGGATGCACTTGTTGTTAGACCAAACCAAGGTAAGATTTGTTCTTTTTGATCTTCTGTTCCATCAGCAAACAATTAGCAAAGTACAATTTTACTATTGCAGAGGACAAACAGGAGGAGCGACCAGTTACTCTGGCTCCTTTATTTAAAGAGCCTGTTGTCCAACCACAAAGAATCGAGCAACCTGCTACCCCATCCTCAATAGGTGTAGCGGTGACTCCTGGAAATTTGGCCATCAATCAACAAGTTGTCCAATCTTTTACCAGATGCTTCTTCGAGTCGCTGGGATCTCTTGTCCATAAATATAGAAAGAAGGGGCTGACTCATTATGGTTAGGAAGCCAACTTCTTCTTAATAAGAGCCATAAGAGACCAAGGAGACGAAGCTCAGGCCACTCTCCTTGAACACATTTGAACGATTAGAAGTCTCCATCAAGAGGTACAGGAGCTCAAGAAGAAGGATGTAGATTCTTAGTACAGGCTGAATTTGAGCGACTGGCTCAAGCTGCTGATAGGAAAGGTTAACCCTTCAAAATCTGTTAGAGGCTCATTCTGCAAAATCTGAGTACAATTCTAAAATGGAATCAGTACGTTATGACTGAAAGCAAAGGACGCGACTGCTGAGCTGAAAGCAGAAATTACTCGCCTCCAACAAGAGTTTGAAAAAGAACTGTTAATCACCAACTGGTGATTGAACAATTCAATGCTTTAATTGAAGAGAGAAATGAGTATGAGACAACCCATGGTGCAGAAATCACCCGCGGACAGTGGATATGCCCATTTTTGATGAAGAAGCGGGATGGAGGAAACGGAAAGATAGTAGCAGCAACTCACAAAGAAGAGCTGCACACGAGCAGCAAATTGACAATCTGATTATCCCCCTTCTTGATTAGGACTTTTTGTATTTTTGTGTTGTCACTATTGATCGTTTTCTGTAATGCCTCATATTGGATAATAAAAGACATTTTTGTTGTGGCTCCATTATTTATTGCATATCTTATTCAGATATAAATAATAGATAAAATATATTCAGAGTGCAAGACATGATTTTTCTTGTAGAAATAATTATATTCATTATACTCTCAGAGGTAATGGACGTGGCAGAATATATTGAATACTATTATTTCGATTTTGACAACTTAGTCAAAAATGACGAGTTGCTGATGACGATGATGAATCGTCAATAAATGATCGGTAGACCGTCAAGTGATGATGATGAACGGATGAACCGTCAAATGATGATGAACGAACGAGTGAACCGTCTAGTGGTAAATGAACGAACGGGTGAACCGTCATGATGAATGTATAAATGAACGGATGAACCGTCAGTAGTTAATGAACGGATGAACTTCGAATGAAGTAAATAAATGAACGGACGAACCGTCATGAGTTTATGAACGGATGAACGTCGGATGAATGTATCGCTTCGTTGGTTGAGGAACTTCGCCTTAAATATAGCAGAAATCTGACAGGAACGACACATTCTGCTCTTTTAACATAAAAATGTCGTCCGGAGAAGCATCTAAGAAGGCTGAGATCGCCTCGCAGGTTAAAAGGGCACTGAAGAACGCCCTGCCAACCAGTTCAGCCGAAAGAGACGAAACAAGCGAAGTCCATCTGCACCCCAGCCACCACGGGACATTCTGGAATTCCTGCTCGAACCAGGAAGGACTGAAGAAGAAGACCATGAGGATGGCCGCCTGCAAGTTCCTCGTGGGTTCCGCAAGGAGGTTCTCGATCTTTTACTGATCACGTTTTCGATAAGGACGCAGTGGCCCGCATCCCAATGTAGAAAAGATTATGACCTTTATATCATGTACTATCATATAAGAATAAAATTTGAATTTTATTATGAACTTGATTCTGTCTGATGATTTTACAAGTATTATATTTATATATACTACTTCTTAAGGAACTTGCTATGATAGGCATCATAGTAACTCGACCATCAGTTTGAGAGCTGATAAGCTCCATTTGAGAAGACTTTGCTTATAACATAGGGACCTTCCCATTAGCATCGAATTTCCCTTTGCTCATATGAGTCATAGTCATAAGGCTTCTGACCGCTAGAACAAGTTCTCCTTGCTGAAACGTTCTGACTTTAACTTTGCGTTGAAAGTCTTCGAGATGCGGGCTTGGTATAACTCATAGTGTTGAGCATTAATCGTTTCTCATCAAGTGCTTCCAACTCTTGAAGTCGAAGAAGATCGTTGTTCTCTTAGTAAGCTCGTTAGCAAATGGGAATCCTTAAGAAGGAAGAACGCTTCACAGCCATACACCAAAGAGAGGGTTAAAGCCCGTAGGATGCGGACCGTAGTTCGGTAGGCCCAAAGATATTCGCCAAGTTTCTCGCTCCAGTTCCGTTTGTTAGGGATACAAAACTTCTTGAGGAGTTTATGATGGTTTATTAAAGGCTTCACTAACCATTAGCAGCAGGATTGTATGCTTGAAGCAATATTGTCATCCGATGATCATCGCAGAACTGGTAAACTTCTGGCTGATGAATTGAGGTCCATTGTCATGATGATTCTCAAGGTACACCAAATCTATATATGACGTGGTTTAACGAAGTTGATGACACTTCTAGTCTTGACTTCAGCCAGAGGTATAGCTTCAGCCCACTTGGAGAAGTAGTCAGTTACGCTAATATGAACCGATGTCCTCTAGAAGAAGGAGGGTTAATAGGACCTATGATGTCCATACCCCAAGCTTTAAAGGCCAGGAGCGCAGTCGGTGCAGGAATTCTGATAGTTGATGAATGAAGTCTGCATGGATTTGACAAGCACGACATTTCCTTACATATTCAATTGCATCTGACACCATAGAAGGCCAGTAATAACCCATGCGTCTAATGCGGTCCTGTAGTTTAGGACCAGGTTGATGTGCTTCCACAAACACCATCGTGAGCTTCACGCAAACTTGTTTAGCTTCGTCACCAGCGAGACAGCGTAGAAGAAGACCATCATAAGTTCGTCGATAGAGGTCTTGGTAGTTTGATGTAATAGAATCGAGAGATCGTCGACGAACGCTTGTAGCCTCCTTAGGATCTCGGGAGTATGTCTGAACCACAAAGTCAGAAAGGAGTTCTCCAATCTTCATCAATAACATTG